>BHFT01016925.1:34119-141410 GCA_004320025.1 Laticauda laticaudata
AGGATTCCAGGGGGCGGGGAAGGAGGGGAGGGGAGGGCAGTGTGGGGGGAACCCCTCCCCCCCCTCCGAGCCAGCGGCGCGCGCTTACCGGCCAGCCCGCCCCCTCCGCCGCCCTCCTGGCCGTATCCGCGTCGCCGCTGCAGCACGAAGAAGCGGTTGCATCGCTCCTGCACCCAGAGCCGCAGCGCGCTCTTCAGCAGCACCTCCTCGGGCTTCAGCCACATCGCCGCCGCCGCCGCCACCCGGGCCCGGGCTCAGCTGGACGGGGCGGGGCCCGGGCCCGGCGCCTCCTCGGACCGGCCCTGCCGCGGCGCCCGCCGGGAAAGGGAGTCCCGCCGCCGCCGCCGCCGCCGCTTCCGGCGCCTCCCGAGGCCGAGCGACGCACTACGAGCCCCGGCGTGCCCCGCGCGGGAGGTGGGGAGGGGCGGGGCTCGGGAGAAGACGGACAGGCGGGAGGAGGAGGCGGCGCCTGGAAGTCTCAGCTGGTCTGGGGCCTTTGGGGAGGGGAAGCTTCATCTCCCAGAATCCCCCAGCATGCATGCGCCTTTAAAGGGGAGAGGGGGGCTTCAGCTCCCCATGCCTCTCCAGAAGGGGATTTCAATTCCCAGAATTCCCCAGCCTGCGTGGGGTTTTTAAGGTGGGGGAGCAGGGAGCTCCAGCTCCCAGAATCCCCCAGCATGCATGCCCTTTGAAAGGGGGAGGGGGGCTTCAACTCTCAAAATTTAGCCAGCATACCTCTTTCGAGGAGCCCCCCCCACTCAAAATCCCAGAATCCCCCAGCATGCATGCTCCACTTTTAAAACAGGTGGGCTTCGGTTCCCAAATTCAGCCCGCAAGCATGGGGCTTTAAAGGTGGGAGGGGGCCTTCAATTCCCACAATTCCCCAGCCAGCTCCCAAGTCAACCATCACGCCTGTTTAGAAGAGGAGGGGGGGTTCAATTCCCAGAATCCCCCAGCAATGCATGCGCCTTTAAAAGTAAGCTCACCCCCCTCCACTTCATTCCCAGAATTCAGCATCGGTCTTCTGTCTTTGGCACTAGTCCAGCTCTCTCCTTTTCCACAGATTACTTTCATGCTGTCTCGTTTCCTCTACAGGCAGTCCTCAAATTACGACGGCAATCAGTGTCCGAAATTCCCTTTGCTAAGCATCCCCCAGTCTTTAAAAAAAATGTTGGGCTCTTATGGTATAGGTGGGGTTGCATTTTTTAATTCTTTTTTCTAGTATGGTAAGCCACATATGGTGAGATGGGCAGCAAACAAACGTTAGTACCTAATAGCGCCACGTTAATGACCGCCTCGTTTAGCTACAGGGATCCCAATTGTTCCTAGAAGGAACAAATTCTTCACATCTCGATGATTAATTTCTCATGTCTTACCTTCTTAAGCTAATTCCCCGACCCCCACCTCTCTTTTTCTAAGAATGGAAATAATTTTTGAGATGGATACTACCAAGCAATCTTAACTTGCTTTATTTCAGCAATGTTCGGGTTAGTGTCAACTCAAAAATATTTCTCTGGTCTTTTAGAGTTGCCAGCAGAAAGGGAATGGGGGAAGTAGTGCATTCCTGTAATGCTTCATCGAAAATTTCTTGGCGACTGAAGCTTCTGGCGCACAAGATTAGTACTGGAGAGCATGATTGATGACTCTTGGCTATGGATTGTGTCCCATTGGAAAATATACATCCAGGGGGTGAGGGAAGACCAGGGCCAAGGGGAAAAATGAATGATGTGTCTCAGAGTCAGCTGCACCCAGGTAGCGCCGGCATGTTCACTCCTAATAAATCTTTTTTTTTTTAAATTCCGAGAGATGCGGCTAGAGACTCATGATTTGAATGGGGGTGGCAGCCAGAGCCCTCACAGACTGTCAAATACACACCAGCGTGTCTTCAACTGTTACTGTTGTTATTGTTGATCGCAGTCGGCCAGATGTTCAGACTGGGTTTGGCATTTTGCCTACCCAAGCACCTGGGATGGGCAAATCTGGATGTTTGACGATATTACAGATTATCGCTGCAAGAGGGAAGCTGTTCCAAGTAAAGCTGCCTTCTGCAATTGACTAATGGCAAATTTGTCAATGCCACTGATGGTGTTCAAGTGGTGCTCCAGTTGTTTGGGGACTGTACCTAAGGTGCCTATTACTATTGGTACTACCCTTGCTTGCCCTTGCCTTAGTCGTTCTATTTCTACTTGTTGGTCTTTGTATTTTGTTATCTTATCTAGTTCTTTCTCTTCTATTCTGCTGTCTCCAGGCACTGCACATCCACTACTCAGACTTTTTTGTCTTACTTATCAACAACTGTTAAGCCCAGAGTGTTATGTGGCAGGGTATTATTATTTAATCTTTGGTGAGATTCAAAGCCTTTTGGGCTGGTTGGTAGCTTAACAGCTCAAGTCCTAACCAAGGACATAGAAACTGTTCAGGTAACGTTGGAGAATATTATTATTATCATCATCATCATCATCATCATCAATCTTTAGTGAGGTTCACAGCCTCTGGGGCTGGTTGGCAACTCAATAGCTCGAGTCCTAATGAAGGACCTAAGAACTGTTCAGGTAGCGTCGGAGTATATAAGCTGTTACAAGTAGGGTGGTTTTTTTGTAGTCAGGGTATTCAAGTCTAATTCAGAATTTCCTAATAGCCCTTTAGGTATTGCTCCAAGGGCTCCAATCACAACTGAGATAACACATGATTTATTTTTCCAAAGTCGCTCAACTTCAATTTGTAAGTCCCAATACTGTGTGATTTTTTTTTCTTGATGCGTGTCTTCAATTCGTGCATCACTAGGTATTGTAATGTCAATGAACCAAACCTTTTTCTTTTCAACTATTGTTATGTCAGGCGTGTTGTGGGCCAGGTGCCTGTCAGTCTGAATTCTGGTCCCACAAGAACTTGATTTTTTCATTCTCCAGAACCTTCTCAACCTGATGTTCCCAGTAGTTGTTACTATACTGAAATCCAAACTTTTTGGCAGTTTCCAGTGAATGATTTTAGCAACTCGGTTATGGTGTTCTAGGTAGTCAGTTTGTGAAATTATTATTATTGCTGTTATCATCATCATTATTAAAAAAAGGCGAACATCCTAAACAGGCAGTAGTAGAGCTTTATTTACATTTTGTATTCAAAGTAATTCAGTAGAAATCAAGTATTTACAACTTCATTGAACACTATGCAAAAGGAGAAAAAGGCGTACTGATTTTTCCTATTGGAATCAAGGTGGAAAAAAGTTTCAAAACTGATTATCGCTGCTCCTCAAGTCCACTTGGTCTAGATTTGCAATCAAAGAACGGAAACACAGAATGTGAGATAAAGTGCATTATTAAATATATAGTAATTCACTTTGGTGGATGAGGTTTTTGAGCTCAAAGCAAAGGCACCCTTGTGTTCCCCTTATTCCCTTCTTACACATTAGAAAAAATAATTTTAAAAATTCACCCATCCATCAATTTCCAGTTTAGCCATGTCCATGCATTGCCTATTCTGAATATTTACAGTACTCTTTGGGTATCTTTACTTAGCTGTTTTCTTTGGAGTAGCAGCAACAACAACAAAATAATCCCTTCGAGCGAGGCCTAGTTCAGCCTCTTGACAAAGTTAAGAGCAGCACTAACGAAAAATTGGGCCATTCATTGGGCTGTGTGACAACTTGTTAAGATTGCAACAACAACAACAAACAAAAATCACAGGGCAAATTTTATGCAGCTTTCCACCATCACCACCCCAGTACAAAATAAGTTGCATTCTGTTCCCTTGAACATGTTTACAACGCCCAGAGTGTTAAAATTTGCTCTATAAATCAGCGAAGAGGGTGGAAAGAAATATATCCCCAGTGTCTTTTTACCGGTCCAGATTGAAAGCTGAATTGCTTGGCAATTTTAACGACAGGGCAAGAGGGAATTTGCAACAGACCAAGAAAAGGGAAACCTCTCAATAAATTACATTAAAAGCCAAGTGGATTCAAAACCAGGGCTGAAAAGCAGCATATAGGCATGCCCCCAGTGGTTTCGACACCCGAAAGCTTGAAAAGAATTTTTCATAAAGCTAACTCGAGTAATTTAAACTTAATTTGAAGATTGGTGTGTGTGTATGTGTGTGTGTATTTTTCCATGGGTTAATGCCTCTGTAGGATGAACGGCCGAAGTTCTACTGCAGGAAAAAGTGAGAATGCTCGGATGTCCTGTTCGCAGGATGCTTGATGCTTTTTCCTGGATGGAGCCAGAAGCAAAAGAATCAATACCACTAAAAGGAAGACTAATTCAAGAAAGAAAGTAAGTGAATGGGCAAGGCCACTCCAGACACTTGCAATCTTAAAATTGTGCATTTTATCTCGGTGTGGGGGGGCATGGGGGGAGGGTGGTCAAAGGGGAATGTTGCTGCTAGGTTGGTCTGGGATGCTGGTTTGTCTTGAGAGATCTGCAGTCTTGAGCCAAACAGCACCTAGGATTTCACCGGCTGCTCTTGGGTTTCGTCCCCTTCGAAGCCGGGATTGTCAAGATGGGGTAGCGTGTCCACCTCGGGCATCTGCGAAGCGTTGACAAGATGGAGGTGGTCACCTTTGGAGAAAGTAGGGAGGAGGAAGAGGGGGAGATGGTTGGCTATCTGCTCATGGCCCGTCACATTTCTTGTATGAGCTACAGCAGGGGTGTCAAACTCAAGGCCTGGGGGCCTGGATCCGGCCCACGGGGTGCTTAGATCTGGCCAGCGGGGCCGCCCTGGAAATGGCAGTGGACCGGCCCGCGGTGCCTCTGCCAGCGGAAACAGCTTGACAGGGCCCTCCCGAGCTCCGTTTTTGCTGGTGGAGGGTTGCAGGAGGCAGTCCTAGCAAGAAACGGAGCTTGGGAGCCTGTTTTTGCTGGCAGAGCACTTGGCCTATCACACGTGCCCCTGACACAAATGATGGCCATACCCGCTCTGGCCACGCCCTCTCACCCCCAAGGTCAAACACAACCCTGATGCAGCCGCGAGGAACTCCTGTTTGTCAGCCCCGAGCTACAGGGAGACCTTGAGATAGGAACGCCATGGAGACCCCACACCATTTCTGACAGATGGGAGTCCAAACTCTTCTCTTCACTAAATTTAGTGCATAAATGCAAAACTAAAGTCAGTGTGATATTGCCTTTTTTGCGATAAATCTCTATAGATTGAAACAGAAATACAGGTAGCAATAGCAACGGCACTTTAACAAAATAACAGAGTTGGAAGGGATCATGTAGGTCATCTAGTCCAACCCCTTGCCCAAGCAGGGCACCCTATACCATTTCTGATGGCAGTCTAATTTCTTGAAAGCTTCTTGTGATGAAACTCCCACCACTTCTGAAGGCAACTTCTGTTCCATGGGTTGATGGTTCTCACTGTCAGAAAGTTTCTCCTTATTTCCAGGTTGAATCTCCTTGTTCAGTTTCCATCCATTATTCCTTGTCTGGCCTTCAGGTGCCTTGGAAAATAGCTTGACCCCTTCCTCCTCTCTGTGGCAAACTCTCAAATACTGGAAAACTGCTATCCTGTCTCCCCTGGCCCTTCTCTTCCCTGGACTAGCCAGGCCCAGTTCCTGCAACCGTTCTTCATATGTTTTAGCTTCCAATCCCCTAATCATCCTGGTTGCTCTTTTCTGCAATCTTTCGAGAGCAGGGGTCTTCAAACTTGGCAAGTTTAAGACTTGTGGACTTCAACTCCTACAATTCCTCCTCCAATCATGTTAGCTCAGGAATTCTGGGAGCTGAAGTCTTCAAATTTGGCAAGTTTAAGACCTGTGGACTTCAACTCCTAGAATTACTGAGCTAACATGACTGAGGGAGAAATTCTGGGAGTTAAAGTCCACAAGTCTTAAAGCTGTCAAGTTTGAAGACTCCTGTTCTAGAGTCTCTATATCCTTTTTATAGTGTGGTGACTAAAACTGCATGCAGTAGTCTAGGTGTGGCCTTACTAAGGCTTTATAGAGTGGCCTTAGTACCTCCCATGATCTTGATTGTATCCCTCTGTTAAGGCAACTTAGGATTGCATTAGCTTTTTTGGCAGCTGCTGCACACTGCTGGCTCATATTTAGCTGGTTGTCCACTAAGACTCCAAGATCCCTCTCACAGTTCCTGCTATTAAGCCTGGATTCAATCCAGTCTACATATGTAGTATTCAATTTTGATTTCTGAATTTTGAATTTGGAGCTTTATCTGCTAGCAGGACATGGGAACAAGAGAAAAACCTCTTCTACGAATGAGAAGACAGTGGCTGCAGTCACACCTGGTCGGCTTCAGGCAAGCCACTGACCTTAAATACCAAGGGGTTTGAAGGCTTATCAGGACGTTAATTGGAATTTTAAAATAAAGGATTAGAAGTTAATCGGCTTAAATGCCATTAAGTTCATAGATCGGTTTGGAGAGTTCCGCCACCGGTTCAAAAAGGAGAAAGTGAATTTTTCAAGTCGGAAAGGATTATCTGCTGGGGATGTTTTTGCCCACTTGGCCAATAATCCTGATTAGCCTTCTACAGTTCCTAATTTTATTAAGGAGGATTTTCATTCAAAAGCCTCCTTTGAACGACCCATTCTGGGATTTGGTGGTTATGAGCCAGATTGAAAATGCCAAATCCTAGAATGGATCGTGCAAAGTAAGGTTTTTGTTCAGCTTTTCATTATTTTGTTCAACTGCTATTATAAGGAATTGCTCTTCTTAAAAGGCTGGTCTTTTTAAAGAGCTCATTAATTAAATCAGGAACTACCAAAGGCTTTTCCAACTTTGGAAAGATAAATCAGAAATTTGGAATTCCTGGAGACGGTGTCTTGATATGTCTGAAAAAAAATGCTACATGCATCTGGTAGCTTAAAAAGTTTACAGGCACATAAAAGTCGTTGCTGTATTTCCAACAGCAGAAATAATCTGATTTTTGGATCAGCCAATCACCTGCATTTATTGGATGGCTGGATTAATAAACTTTGCATATTAATATGTCTTAATTTAAGCCTTCCCTTAAAAACAGCATCCAGGTGCTTCAGAAAATTCTTGGGTTCCTGGATGCAGAAACGGTTTTCTGAAACTACAAAGTTGAAAGGTCAGGAAATCCATCCTATTATTCAGCAAAGGAACTTAAAAAAAAAAAAGAATCCCAACAATTCTCTGTCTTGCTTTTATCTCAACTCCTCAAAACTCAGCGTAAGAGCAGAGAGACAGTTTAGTCTAGTGGTTAGGGGCACCAGGCTAGAAAAGTGGGAGATGGTGAATTCTAATCCTGCCTTAGGTATGAAAGTCAGCTGGATAATTGTGGACCAATCACCAGGAGGCAGTGAGTTCTATTCCCACCTTTGGCATGAAAGCCAGATGGCCCAGTCCCTCTCTCTTAGCTCAACCTACCTCACAGGGTTGTTGTTTGGGGAAAACAGGAGGAGGAAATTATGCTGCATATGGAGTTATTTGCAAGAATAATAAAGTGGGATGCAAGTAAATAAGCAGATTAAATAAAATGCCAAGCTCCTTATATACTGTGTTTCTTTGGGGCGTTTCCTATTACTACAATGTTTCTCCTCGAATCTAGTTGTCGTAGCTCAACTATGAGGAAATCACTCACACACCCCAGGATCAGCACATCAGCGTCATCCCTGCTTCTGTGCAAAAAGGAACCAAGCCCTTGAATGAATGTCAATTCCTTCTCCTCGTGGGGTGGCACTGAATCCCCAGCAGGGGGCAGGCGATACCGGACAATGTTTTTGTGCCAAAGGAAAAACAAAGGGATGCTCCGGAGAAAGAATTGGGTCATTGTTAATTTGCAAGAGCCGTAGGAAACTTACTCTCTGGAGTAACACGCTCCGCCGGAGCCGGTTCCTCAGCTCCCTGCACGGAAGCGTACCCGGATGAAGCGGTCTCGCTGTGGTTATCTTCTTCATTAACCGAAGGGACGTTAGAAGCTTCACCGGATGCCGTGGGGGCTTGAGTAGCTTCTCCTCGCTCTTCTATGTCCACCTACACCAAGTAGAATTTCACAGGAAGAAACTGTAAAGTTATTTCCACACAGCTAAAAACTCCCTTCTCACGATTTAGTGTTTCCACGAAAATACGACCTACCCTGAAAGTAAGCCCTCGCTTGATTTTTACATGTGTGCCCGATATAATCCCTATCCCCAAAATAAGCTCTGATTAAGACCCCACCCACTCCAGAGTAGGCGGGTAAAAATTAAACTAGGGTGGGGATGGGTGAGGGTGGAGCTGCCCTACTACTTACCTTCGGATAGTTGTAGCGAGGCCTCGCACACCTTGGTACCTGCCTTGCTGGCCCATTTCTTCTGCGGCCGGCAAGGCTTTCCCAAAGGCCTCTGTAGCCAACAACACAGCTCCAGATTGATCCAGATTGGCTGCAGAGGCCTTCAGGAAAATCTTGCCGGCCGCAGAAGTTCCTGAAGGTCTCTGACAGCGAAAAGGAGGCCAGGGGCAACGCATGCAAGTGTGGTGAGTCAGTGGACAACATCCCTCCCTCCCCGAAAATAAGACCTAGTGCCTTTTTTTTTTTTAATGGGGGAAAAAGGCAGGGTTTTATTTTCAGGCAAACACGGTACGTTTAGTACACTCTTCCCTGAAGGGATTTTAATTAGCTTTCAAAGAGGGTTAATGAACTCCACAACTTAAGCACAAAGCTTATTTTGCGTGGAAAACAACCCTAGAAACACGTATGGAGGACTTACACGGAAACTGTTGTTCAGTTTCCTCCTTGTAAATGGGCAAAAATGTCTTTCCAAAAGGATAAGGGCACTGCAATTGTTTTCTCGAGCAAACCCGGTAATAGCAAAAGAGCAGGTAATGAGTAACTTAACCACAGCTCATAGATTTACCTCAATTCCCAAAGCCTTCAGTATATCACATTTACACATGGGGCAGGTCCTATGCTCCAGCAGCCAGGGATCAATACAGCTCTTGTGAAATAGATGGCTGGAAAATAAAAATAACAAGAATTTATACTATGAGTCAACAGGTAGGAGCAAGATTTTTTATGTTTTATGTTATGTTTTGCTTAGTCATGGTCTGCTAATCAATCACCACTAGGTTTGCTCATGTTTGATACAGGAATATACCAAACCAGAATACTGGTGTACTCTGATTTTCTCTTGTTGTCTTTTAAATCCAATGACTGTTTAAAAGGGCACAGAACTTTATCATCATTCAACAGTTAAATGGAGTCTTGGCATGCATATATAATATAGTCATATAGGTCTGCTTATAGGAATATCATTATGCAATTGTTTTTGCTATTTTAGGAACCTAGCAAAATGTGAAGACCTCAAATTAAATCTGCAGTTATTTAAAATATAGTTGTATAGACATTTCTTTTTTAATAAAAGTCAAGTTTAAATGGTAATTCAAAGCTAAATACAATTTTTGCATTCTTGACCAGAGATTTCCAACTTTGGCAGCTTTTAAGACTGGAGAACTTCAAATCCCAGAATACTCCATGCATGAGTATAAAAGACGGTTTTAAATATGTATATAATTGTAAATAAATGTAGATAAATGTAAATAAAATAATATGCAGCTAGCACTATACTAATAACATAAGGGAAAAAGGGAATTAACTGTTATATGTATTTCTGTACCATAGCTTGTATGGCCAAAATGATGGCCATGAAAGTTGCACTGTGTTCAGTGGTTTGTAATGTTTATTCAATAACATTTTTTTGAAAAGAAAATTGTAATTCAAAGCTATTGCATTCTAGGCTAGAGATTTCCAACCTTGCCAACTTTTAAGACTCGTGAACCTCAAGTCCCAGAACTCCCCATTCTGGCAGTGGGAATTCTGGGAGTTAAAGTCCACTGGTCTTAAAGCTGCCAAGGTTGGACATTCCTGTTCTAGACTGTTCAATTACACCTGAACTCAACTGATTTAAGTGTCATTTGAGCCAATTTATCGTGAGAAACAAAAGCCGACTCAGTGAAACCAGCTCCCCAGGAGTACAGAGGAAAAGAGAAGGAGAACGAGCACGAGAAGAATAACTATTGGTGATGGGGGGGAAAAAAGGATGAACTTACTTGCAGGTTAAAATTCGGACGACATCATTTGGTTTGTACGCTTCAATGCACACAGCGCAGCTGTCTGCATCAGGGCCCGTTTCCTTTGAAGACAAGAAGAGAGAGAAAACATTTTCTTTTCGTCTTCCACTAACCGGCGGATGTAACCATGATCGGAGGCATTGGGATTTTGGCTGACTGCCCCTCGAAAGGACTCCAAAATGGAGACTCCAAAAATGATGTTTTTCAACACAATAAAAATGGGAATTCTGGAGAATCATCTTAAGAGCCGTGGCCTCCAATCTTTTGGACACCAGGAACCGGTTCCACGGAGAAAGGTTTTTCCATGGACCAGAGTGGGCATGGTTTTGCATGGCGCATGGATGGGGCTTCGTGCCAGGGCTCCAGTAGTGACCCCTCATTTTAAATCATGAGTCTCTAGCCGACTTCCAGAACTTGAAGATTTATTAGGAGTAAACATGCCAGCACTGCCTGGATGTAGCTGACTCTGAGGCACATCATTCATTGTCACCCTTGGCCCTGCTTTCCTTCCCCCCCGGGTGTATCGCAATTCATATTCTCCAATGGGACACGTCCATAGCCAAAAGTCATCAATCATGCTCTCTAGTTAGAATTTTGCATGGCAGGAACTTTGGTGGCCTGGAAACTATCTATGAAAACATTTATGGAATATAGTTTTGGTTTTGCAAGCTGCTACACTGCTCTCCCCCCTCTCTTTCTTTTGGCAACTCTAAAAGATCAGAGAAATATTTTATGAGTTTGACATTTCGCTTGTTTGCGTGGCCCGGTTTCTGGCATGCCATGGCCCAGTCCACGTATTGGGGGGTTGGGGACCCCTGATCTAGAGGCAAGTTTTTAGAGTAATAGAATCAGGGGTGGGCTTCAAAAATTTTAGCAACCATTCTCTGATTGTGGGGTGGGAGTGGCCATGGCGGGTGTGGCCTAGTCAGCCTTCTGCACCACAATAGGAGGTGAGGGAGCTTTTTGCCCTCCGGGACGGGCGAAAATGGGCTCCCCAGACACCGGAGGCTGGAAATGGGCCCGTTTTTCACCCACCTTGAGCCTCCTTGCACTTACCTGGGATCCAAAATGGGTCATTTGGAACTCCTGGGAGGGGAGGGGCAGGTTGGGGCAGGGCCAGGCTGGGATGGGATTTGCCGGTTCACCGAACTGGACATAACATTAGCTACTGGTTAGCTACAGGTTCGCCCAAACTGGGGAGCAGCCCACCCCTGAATAGGATCTACAGAAACATCCAGGCAACAACTGAACATAGGAACATCTTCTACAACACCTTCTACTCTGGGAGAGATGGGTCGCATTCAAGTCAAATCAATAAACCAACCTTACAGTTTATATTTGGGTATGCCTCTGGAATTTCCCTCCATTTTGAAATCAAGAAGATAAATCTGTAGCCACAATATAACTTTTTTTTTGCGGAGCGGAGGGGAGGGCTCCCCAAAATTAACCGGGTGCAATTTGTTGAACGAGTCATACACCTCCTGAACAAACTTCGACAAAACCATTGTTAAAATCAACCCTCTGAATTAAGATCTCTCTTTCTCTTTTCACACTGACTAGTGTTCAAACATTTAAGACTTGTGTCTTGCCCCTGTTGGAATCTGACTCAGAGGGGGAAGCTGAGCAGCAGGGAGCAGGAGTATGGCTCCGTTGTCTGTGGAGGAGACTGGGGAAGGGCGAAGTCTGGCTGGGCAGAGCGGGGGAGAGGTAGAATAAGGGAGAGGAAGTTCAGAGGAAGACGCAGGTCTACCCCCTCTTCATCCTAGGGCATGCAAGGAGGAATGGAGAAGGGAGCAATGTGAGTTCTGTGGCTTACAGGGGGAAGAAAGGGCCCTGATTCCCTTCATTAGCTGTGGCTAGGAACACAGCGTATAAAAAGGAAGCTGTGTGCAGTAAGTTGTTGGGAACAAACATGAATTTATCTTGTATCATCGTGGCTTTTCTGTGTTCCTGGCATCTTCCCAACTGTGTGAGTTTTGCCATGCTTTCAAGTTTGAAATTCCCGCTCCTGCCCTGCCAAACTAATTACCTCAGTTTGGCTTGTTTGGACTTTAAATTAGTTTGTGTGTACCTTGTTTTGGACTGAATTTTCTACAGTTAAAGGCTGTTTTCTCCAGCCCGAAGGTAACCTGGACATTGGGGGCAAAGTTGGAAATAATAAAGGGACTCTTATTGCTTATCTGACTGTGTTGCCTTTGTGCCACACCCCGGGTCATCACAACTTGTGTTCAAATGCCTCTACTTTCTGTAAGGAACTAGGGTGGAAGATTCAAACTGGCCCAGCATAACAGGCTTCCTTACAAGGTTATAGGACATTTTAAAAATAAACAAACAAGCAAACTAGGGATATGGTTATTTTCTGGAACAGGAACAAGAACAGGCTGGGCAGGTGTCTTTTTTGAAGGATGGTGCAACCTGCACGTAAAGAGGATGAATACGCCTCCTTGTTCTTTTTGGGGGGGTCATACTCATACCTTGTCTCCCTGTTTTAATGTACACAGTTGTAGCTGCCCAATTGCTTTCCTGGCGTCCGCTTTCAGCTGTCTCTAAAAAAGACAAGCAGAGTGTGTCAGTGCAGAACTGGTTCTCCCATCCAATGTTTAGATCTGCTACACAATTAACAATGGGTGAGGATGTTCCTTTAGGAGAGATGGAGCAAACCTGCCTACGAGTATTACCCAGGACTTAATTATAAGCCAAGAGTCTTTCAGGTATGTGGTTTTTGAAGAGTTGTACTTGGCATGTGCAGAAATATTACTTAGTTTATTCAAAAGGGTTTTGTAGCAAAACAGGAAACATTCCAGGGGAAATTCCCAAATGCCAACCAAATTGTTTTCAGGTGACTGATTAAGGTTAAAACAAGGTTTTCCGGTGGAAAAAAAATGGCTCACCTGAACTTGCTTCACGCTCTCTAATGCTCCTTTATATAGAATAACAGAGTTAGAAGGGACCTTGGAGATCTTCTAGTCCAATGCCCTGCTAAGGCAGGAAACCTTATACCATTTCAGACAAATGGTTGTCCAATCTCTTCTTAAAAACTTCAAGTGTTGGAGCATTTAAAACTTCTGGAGGCAAGTTGTTCCACTGATTAACTGTCTTCACTATGAGGAAATTGCTCCTTAGTTCTAAGTTGCTTCTCTCCTTGATTCGTTTCCACCCATGGCTTCTTGTTCTGCCTTCTTGTGCTTTGGAGAATAGCTTGACTCCCTCTTCTTTGGGGCAGCCCCTGATACATTGGAAGACTCCCATCCTGTCTCCCCTAGTCCTTCTTTTCAACAAACTAGGTGAGAATATGAGCTGCCCAAAACAGGGATGGAAAAATGGAAGCAGCTCAATTCAGATTCTATTCTTCAAATTTCTGCTACGTTTCAGCCAAATCATACACCACTTTGAACTGGCCTCGGCCAATTTCCCCCCCTCCCCAATAGAATGAAAAGAATGCATATATATATATTTCACCTAATCTGACTCGAAGTAGTTCATTTTTTCTCACAGGCACGACTGAGTTGGTAGTAAAACTATATTCTCTGTTTTTAATCTTACTGATGAATGCCAACTATTGTGGATACGGTTTGAAAAATATCCTCTTTCTTTGATTGCTTTTAACAGCCAACTGCAGTGGTACTGGAAGCTTTTCACTGAATAGTCATCTAGTGACATGCATGAGATTAAACCGTCATAGATATTTAATGATCTTGAAAGATTCACATCCTTTTATGAGGCTGTAAATACAGATGAGCTAGCACGCATTCATTTTGCGCTGAGGCAACTCATTAAGCCCTGGCAAATTAATTTTAGTTTGGATAAGAGAAGCAAGCGAAAGGTTGTAATTATACATTGGAAGAACTTGAAGTGTCTACAACAAAGGGAGCCTCTAAGGTGCTAAACCCTAAGCCAGCTAGGCATGGAAAATCTATCAGGAGAACACACCAGTTTTGCTTCAGGAGGTTGGAGGTGATAAGTCTTGGCAACTCTTAAAAGGATATTGCTTGAGCTATTTAAAGAATCCATAAAAAGTATTCCAAGAATTTATTGACCAACCTTGGAAAAACAGCTGTTCACTAAAAGCTGAAATTATCTAGAAAAGTATATCTTTTTTTAAGATATTTACTGTTTGGGGCAAGAGTCTTTCCAACTAGAATCCAGATTGGCCCATTAAAAAAAATTCAAATGAAACAAGAAAATTCCACAAATTCCTCCCAAATCAAGAAATGATTATATTATTAAGTTGTGTCCTCAGGTATGCTAATACCTTGGTGGTCTCTACTTCGCATGGATGGATTTATCAGAGGCGCGGCTTAAGAACTGATCATTGTGGACAGGTCTTTATAAAGCATCACTGTTCAAAACTTTGCCCACAGCCTGAAGTTCGATCCTGACGGGGCTGAAAGTTGGCTCAGCCTGACATCCTTCCACGGTCAGTAAAATGAGGACCCAGATGTGTTTTGGGGAGGGGGGGGGAACAGGTTGATATTATAAACTACTCAGAGAGTGCTGGGGTGGCATATAAGTCTAAATGCGAAGGCTAAATCCCACAGAAGGAAGAATGAAAGATTAGCAAATTGTAAATAAATACAGATGTATAGAGATATATAAGAATATACATACATACATAGACTGTAAGCAACATTATTACTGGACTGTACATAACTATAGATTAAAACATATAGAGTGATAAATGTACAGAGAATTATAGTATAATTATGAAAATAATAGAACTAAAATGTACAATATTACGTATTTTTTTAAAAAGAGAGACTATACTGTATGACTTACAGACCCCTCACATCCCGGACATAAACTGTTTCAACTCCTACCCTCAAAATGACGCTATAGAGCCCTGCATACTAGAACAACGAGACACAAGGACAGTTTTCTCCCCTGAAAGCCATCACTATGCTGAACAAATAATTCCCTCAACACTGTCCAACTATTTACAAAGTCTGCATTACTATTACTGTTAATCGTCTCATCACTCCTTATCACCCTTCCCCCCCACTTGTGACTGTGTGACTGTAGCCTTGTTGCTTGTATCGAACGATTTTTATTGACTTTCCCAGTATGATTGGATTGCTTATTTGTACCGTATGACTATCAGTGTTGTACCTGATGATTCTTGACTATTGACAAATGTGTCTTTTTTATGTGCATTGAGAGCTTATGCACCAAAGACAAATTCCTTGTGTGTCCAATCACACTTGGTCAATAGAATTCTATTCTATTCTTATTATTCTATTCTATTCTTATTATTCTATTCTATTCTTATTACTCTATTCTATTCTTATTCTATTCCAGTTTTATTTTATTCTAATTCTATTCCTATTTCTATTCTATTCCTATTCTACTTTATTCTTATTCTATTATTATTCTATTCTATTCTTATTCTATTCCAATTTTTATTCTAATTCTATTCCTATTCCTATTCTATTCCTATTCTACTTTATTCTTATTCTATTCTATTCCATTCCATTTTATTCTATGACTATGAGAATAATGGTTAAGATTAGGGTGTATAATACTATGTACATTCAAAAAGGATCTGATACAACAAGTACATTGTTGCTGCAAAACTGGAAATTTGATGTAGAATAAAGGAAAATGTACAATAAAAACATTTATAAAAAAAAGAAGGAAGAGTGGCTTATAGGAGAATGGAGGGGGGGGGAACTGAAGCTGGTTTGGCAACAGGTGGTGCAGAACGAAAGGGGGAGGTGGAGAGAGAAAAAGAGAAAAAAACTCACCTGTCTCCTGTTCCGGGCCCTGGCAACCCGGAGCCTTCTAGCGGAGTAAAATATGAAGTAACCCACCGTGGCAGCAGTGACAATGAAGAAGGAGACGGAGACGAAGAAAATGGAGTAATTATTCATCCACGTGCCGTGTTTTTTCCCTACTTCGATAGCCATGGTCACCTGGTAGCCCTTTTCAATCTTCTGGAGGATTTCTCTGCCTTTGGCATAGCTAATCATGATGGCCACGATGTTTCCCGTCCCTGCACGAGAGAAAGGTTGGAGGCGTTGCGGCAGGCTGTCACTGCCAATGGGCATGCCTTTGTGGGCTCCTCTAAGCTGGGTGGCTTTTCTGGCAGAGGTTTCATGACCCAACTAGCTAACATCATTAGTGATCCTTCCTTCCCTCCCTCTCCCTGGTGCTCTCTGAGCTTGGTGGTTTTCTTTCAGAGATTTCACAGCCCAACTAGGTAACATCATCAGTGCTAGAGCCCCTGTCTCTTCTAGCACTGATGATGTTACCTAGTGGGGCAATGAAATGTCTGCAAGAAAACCACTAACCTCAGAGATCACCAGCTCCTCTCCTCCTGTTCCTCTTCCTCACTTCTCCTCTACTCCACAAACCCCCATTATCTTCCAGCACTGATGATGTCACCTCGTTGGGTAATAAAATGTCTGCAAGGAAACCACCAAACTCAGAGAGCACAAGAACCCCACAGCCCTCCTCCTCTTCCTCCCTCCTCCTCTACTCCACAACCCTCCAAGCTCAGAGATCACCAGCCCCTTCCTTCCTCCTCTTCTTCCTCCCTCCTTCTCCATTCCACAACCCCCCAGTCCCTTCTAGCACCGATGATGTTACCTAGTTGGGTAACAAAATGCCTGCAAGAGAACCACCTAGCTCAGTGAGCATCAAAGACCCCACAGTTCAACCCTGAGCTACAAATATTCTTTTCTGTAGACCACGTGCTATTCATTCATTCATTTATTTATTGGATTTATGTGTAACTAGTTTATCTCCCAAACATTGACTTTACCCACTCAACAAACCCAATCAACAGCCATTTATGAAGTCTGCTTGCAGGAGGGACCCAAGGAATGGTCCCAAAAGTGACGTTTTGGATTCTTGCTTAACTGCCACCACTAAGATGAGGAAGTCCATCTTCTAGGTGTGGCCTCCCTTGCACAACAACACTCTGATGTGAACATTCATGCTGGCCAATTAAAACTCTCCCAGGATGGGAGAGTCGAGAAGAATACGGTGGTGCTTTCATCATGGGAACGCTGCTTATATTGGCATTTCAAAAATTTAGCAATTATTTTGATTTTGTTATTCTGGTTTGGTTCTTTTGCTCGTTGTGCTTGTTACTGTTGTGTATAATTTGCTTGCCAAGAACTCTACAGACTCAAAGGTGGAAAATGTAAGTTAATTGGAGGTAAAAGAAACACTACCAACAATCAAGGTCAACTTCTTGCTTCCTGTCCAACCCAGGTGTCCTTTGTACCTGGCTGGCCAACAAGGACATTTTAAGAGAAACAACAGGGTGTGTGTGTGTGTGTGTATGTGAGGTGCAACCCTTCCCTGTCAGTCCATCTTGCTGGTGCTGCATTTCAGCACAAGATACAACTTGCACTCTCTGTTTTCTTGTTCCCAGTCTGTGGATGGGAAGATTGGGAATCCACAAAACGTTTTACATGTTTGCCAGAATTAGAATTTCTTTTCTTTTTTTAAAAATAATTTTTTATTAAGTAAACATTAAAAACAATTGAACACAGTGCGACTTTCTTGGCAATCATTATATCATAAAAATATATATAACAGTTGATTTTTCTTGCCTAAGTTAATTTAGTGCTGGTTACATATTTGTTTCTATTTACATTTACATACATATTTACAACCTAACTTCTTTTCCATCTCCTTTTCCCCCCATAGTCTTTATGTTCATATCATAATTGTCCATTATATTTCATTTTCTTTAGCCTACATAACTTTGACCTTCATTCCTATCAACACTTTCTTCTTTTCCTCTACTCCAACCATTGATACATTTTGTTCCAGACTCCATATTAGTCTGGTCTCACCCTTATCCTTAATTTCTAGTTAGTCTGTCCATCTCTGCACAGTCTAATATTTTCCTTATTGTTTCGCTTTTGATGGGGGTGTCAGAAATTAGAATTTCTAATTACAACATCAAGGATTTGTGGGTTGGATTACTGACCCACAGTATAAAAAATATTCAGCGGTTTAAATGAAGGACTGTAAACCTCCATATTCCAGGTAGACTTGGATTTTCCAAGGCAATCTTTGTCGGTTAAGATAATAACAAGAAGAGTACAGTTAGTCAATGACTTGCAACCTTGCACTGAAAAAAGTCACTTGTTACACCTTTTTCACACTTACAACTTATGATTCCCTCGTCAAACTTCAGATGCTCGTCAACGACTCATATTTACGACGGTTACCGTGTCCTTGAGTTACGTGATTCCCCTTTTGAGACCTTCTGACAAAGACAACGGGGAAAGCCAGACTCACTGAACCACCGTGCTAACTAACCTAACCAACTGCAGTGGTTCACTTAAGGACCGTGGCAAGAAAGATTACAAAATGGGGAAAAACCCACTAATGTCTCACTTAGCGGCAGAAGTTTTGGGCTTGATTGCGATCATTAAGTCGAGGATAACCTGTAAGTGCTGGTTTTTTAATTTTATGCCTCTAAGGAATTTGGCCTCACTTTATAACTGGGGCAGAACGATCCAAATAATAGGAGCAGGGAAGGCATGAACAATTTGATCGGTGAGGTTTTGCCTAGAATGCAATTTGTATACCGGCTACTGATGTTGCAATCTCAGTTTACTTAAATTCATGCAATATCTTCCTGGGAACATTTAATCACAAAAGCGTGCCAGTTGTGCTCTGGCACAGATGAACACTGCTGGTGCCAGGCTTAAAATAAAGTTTCCAACTCACCTTATCGAACTAAGAGACGGGCAAATTAGTTTGGCGCTATCTGAAAGTGTTTTGCCACGAATGGGCAGGGATTATCCAGCCGGTTCTGGCTTCTCCTTTATATTCCATATCAGATGGGGGGGGGGGGGAAGAAACCCAATGATTCCGTAGAACGACGTTTTTAGAAATATGAGAGGCTCCTTGGTACTCTCTGAGCTTGGGCTGCTTTTCTTTTCCCTCTCTCTCCAATAAAATACAAAATAGAAAAGGAAGTGGGAAGGAAGTGGGGAGGAAAAGGGGAAGGAGAGGTGAGGAAAGGTAAAAAAAGAAAAAAAGAAAGAGAAGCATTTGACTTTCGACTCTCTCTGTTACAGTAAAATAAGCATTCACGTCAAATCACAAACTTTTTTTGCTTTTTCAGAATAATATGAACACGCCATTTCTTCAATGAGCTTGGCTGTTTTCTTGCAGACATTTCATTAGCCAAACTAGGTAATGTCATCAGTGCTAGAAGGGAGTGGGGTTTGTTGCATGGAAGAGGAGGAGAATGGGAGGAGGAAGAGGAGGAGGAGGAGGAGACTGTGGGACCCTTGGTGCTGTTCTGAGTTTGGCTATTTTCTTGCAGATGTTTCATTACCAAACTAGGGTAACATCATCAGTGCTATCAGTTGTCTCCCTTCAACTACTCATCAAAATTATAAATAAGCAGCTCTGATGTATTTCAGTGGGAATGGATTCTTTCGACAGGATTCTAAAACTCTGTTCCCAACTAATACCAACTTATCTGTCTTCAGGACAGATAGCAGCTATCTCTGTCTCATTAAAAGAACTGGATTGTTTTTCCAAAATCATACAACGGGAACAGAAGCGTCCTCACAACGGCATGTGATCCTGGCAAAGGATGCGGCTGTTCCACACTGAAACCGAAGCATTGTATTGCCGGGGTAACTTGATGGTTGCTTGGTTCAAAAGAAGGATTGTGCATTCATTATTCCCATTATACACACCAAGTTTCCTCATGACTAATTAAAATGACAGGATATTACCTATATAGAATAAATAGAACAGAATATAGAATAGAATATAGAGTGGAACAGAATACAGAATATAGTAGAATATAGAATCTATCCATATAAAAGCGAAATATACCCCTCACGCATCATCACAAAATTTCCAGAACCGTAAAGCCTACAAACTTGAAATTTGAAATATAGGTTCCTCTTGGTTTCTAGATGTTCACTAAGAAAGGATTTTTTTGAAATGACCATCAGAGCATTTGTATTTCCTATATTATTATTATTATTATTATTATATAATAATAATAATAATAATAATAATAATAATTTGTTGTTGTTGTTGTTGTTGTTGTTGTTGTTGTTGTTGTTAACATGCTCTGGTGCTAAAGAGTGCTACTCCCCCTCCCCACCTGAAAAGAAATCTGTTCCAAATGCAAAACACAAGCAGAGGAGTTTCACTTTCACAGCACCAAGCAGCTTTAGTACAGAACAGTTGAGCTAAGCCAAGCCCAGGCTCCTTGCTGCCTCCTTGCTCACACAGCAAATATTGTTTCACTTTCCAAACAGCCCTCAACTCTCTCACACACTGACTGGATGCTAGCCAGATGAATACAGATGGATGCTGTTAGGCAAAGACACAATTTCCTACCCCTTATTTTCCTCCCCCCCAAAATAAGCCTGACCACATAGTTTCGTAGCGAAGCACGGGTATTGTGCTAGTGTAGAACAGAACAGAATATATGATACAATATATAATATAGAAGAACAGAATAGATTACTTTATTGTCACTTTGAATGCACACTAATCGGCGTACATTAAAGTGAAATTTCGCTGCCTACAGCTCTCAAAGGTGAGTGTCCACTACATAATATAACAGAAAAAATAAATACAGATAAATACAGAGTCCAGATAGTTTCAACCTGCTGACCCACAAAATGTACTGGATTTAACACACAGGCTTTCCTGTGTTAAGTTTCAATGCATCTCCATGGAGTTTATATTTTGCCAACATTTGAAAGGAAGACTTCTTCAAAAGAGGCGACAACTTCTTCCCGAATTTATGGCAGGAAGCTGGGAAAGTTTCAGAGAAAGAGAGGTCAGAAATAGCCTAGAACAGGATTCTCCAACTTTGACAACTTTAAAAGACTTTTGAACTTCAATTCCCCTGCTGGCCGAGGAATTTTGGGAGTTGAAGTCCACAAGTCTTAAAAGTGGTCCAATTTGGAGAAACTTGGCCTCTCAAGCCTGCTTAGGAAACAGCCAATTCACCTACAATGGCCCAATCACATCTCTATGGTGGCACCTTCCTTATTTAACAAATCTTTAGTCTTTATTGAACCATCTTCGCGAAGAAGTTTGGAGACTCGTGGTTATATCCCTCAAGGCCCAGATAGGAGATATGACAGTCACGCGATTCAGGCTCATCTTTTTTGCACCTTTGCTCTCTTTCTGCATATCGCTTGTGCAACTGCAGTGCAATAGATCTGAAGTCCAGTTAAGTACCTGGTACCGCACCTTGGGAAGTGTGCAAGTACACACAAACACACACACACAAAAATCACTGGACCGTGACGTTGAAGCTCATGGGGGGGTTGAAGCCGGTCATGTTTCTGTTATGAACTCAAGCAAAAGTGTGAAGGATAATTTTTTTAAAAAAAATTAGTAATATTTATAGACTTCTTTCTTTGATCGTAAAAGTTAAGAGGCCTGCATGGTTCGTCAGAGTCTTCACAGCCATGCTGAAGCCAGTTTCCCTTCAGTATGATTATATGGTGTGTGTTACATGTGTATTTGTTTAATATTTTACTACGTTTAGTATAGGATTAGTGGTGGCTAACCTTTTTGGGCTCCACCCCACCCCCCTATCTGCACTGTGCCTCACAGCTGATTTTTGGTGGGTTTGAGGCCTTTTTTGGCCTCCCAGAGGCTTGAGGAAGGCTTTTGCAGGCTTTGCTAGCCAAAAACTAGCCCTTTTTCGTCACTTCCGGTATTTTTTGGAAAAAACAGGAAGTGATGAAACAGGGCTAGTTTTCGGCCTGCAAAAGCCTTCCTCAAGCCTCTGAGAGGCTGAAAAAGGCCTCAAACCTGCCGAAAATCAGCTGTGAGGCACAGTGCGCATGTGCAGTGAGGTAAGTTTGCCAGGAGCTCGTGTGCCATCGCAGGTATAGGAGTTGGAAGGGCCCATAGAGGTCTTCTAGTCCAGTCTCCTGATCAATCAGGACCCTTTATCATTTCAGACAAATGGTTGTCCTGTCTCGTCTTGAAAACCTCCAGTGTTAGGAGCATCCACAACTTCTGGTGGCAAGTTGTTCCACTGATTAATTGTTCTCACTGTCAGGAAATTTCTCTTTAGTTCTAGGCGGCTTCTCACCTTGATGAGTTTCCATCCGTTGCTTCTTGTCCTACCCTCAGGTGCTTTGCAGAATAGCTTGACCCTCTCTTCTTTGTGCAGCCCCTGAGATATTGGAAAACTGCTATCATGTCACTCCTAGTTGGTCTCTTTTGAACTTTTACACAATATAGAATAACAGAGTTGGGAGGGACCTTGGAGGTCTTCTAGTCCAACCCCCTGCTCTAGAGATCCTGGCCTATACCGTTTCAGACAAGCGGCTGTCCAACCTCTTCTTAAAAGCCTCCAGTGATGGAGCACCCAGAGCTTCAAGAGACAAGCTGTTCCACTGATTCACTGTTCTCTCTGTCAGGAAACTGCACTTTTATTTCTAGGGGAAGTTCTCTCTTTCATTAGCTTCCATCCACTGCTTCTTGTCCTGCCTTCAGAAATTCTTGTTCTGACCAAGGCTTATGGAGACCCTAACAAACACACGTTAGTCCCAACAGCTGTGAATTTTAGCCATTCACAACCAGTAATGCATCTCAAGCAGTTTGTAAATAGCCCCACGGAAGTCTGCCAAAGTCCCTCAGGATAAGTCTGATGAGCAGCCACCTTTATCTTCCTTGAAATGCTGCCAACGACTAAATGTCCAATTAGTTATACAAGGCCAACAGGAGCACAAATTAAACACAGGGCTTCAGGTTTTAAACCAAACCGTATGAACAAAGTTGCTTTCTGCAAAGGCTAATGTCCCTTTGCTCTTCCTTTATGTCTTATGGGAGGGCCAATTACCTCCAAGCCTTACTCCGGAGTCGCCCCTTTTGTCTCAGCTGTTCTTGCCTTCTAGCAGCTCTGTGCATGCGTGCACTGGGAACAGGCTCCCCTTGTTCCTCTGCCTCACTGCTGTCAGATTCTGAAGGCTCCAAAGTTGGCACGTAACTCCCAGATGTTCCTGGCCCCATCTCTGTGTTGGACGCTGGACCCTCGTCTGAGTCCTCCCCGGACTGGCCCATGTTCCTCCCCACTATCCGACTCTGCTGCCGTCTCCGCTGGCTGCTAGCAGACCACAACAAATTTGAAGCTTTGGATTGAATCCCACTTTCATTATTTTTATAAACAACTTAAGGCACAGGGAACATAACTAGTACTCCCCCCTTTTCCTATTTTTCCCCACAACACCAATTCTATGGGCTGGAAGAGAGGGACTGACTCAAAGTCACCCATCTGGCTTTCATGCCTAAGTCAGGACTAGAACTCCCAGGCTCCTGATTTCTGGTCTTGCTGCCTTAACCGCTAGAGCAAACTTTAAGATGAAACAACTCTGGAGGCTACTCCCCAAACGCCAAGAAATGTTTTATTTTAAACATTAGAAATAGAGAGTGTGTTTTATATAAAACGGGAGTTTTGTAGCCCTTCCTTGACACACTTAAAATCAAGGTCAAAGATGTAAAAAGCTATCTAGACTAGGGCCGTTGACTAAGAGGAAGCTGGAAATAACAGCGTGGTACAACTCATGATGGCGAAAACTGCACTGTCAGAACGCTGCCCGGATTACTCAAGCGGATGGCCTTTAAATCATATGCCGGACACAACACATTCAGAGAGTCATTTCATTCATATATTACATGGATACTTTCTCCACTGTTAAACAAGTTGAAAAATGTGAGTTCATACAACAGATGGGTCAATAAGCTTAAACATTATCAGTAACATTTCTCTCTAGCTCTCTATCTAAATCATATTTCTATCATCTCTCTCCTTCTTCCTCTCTCTCATCCCTCCCTCTCTCCATCATCTATCCTTTCCCTCCTCTTCTCTCTCCTCCCTCCTCCTCTATCTATCTATCTATCTATCTATCTATCTATCTATCTATCTATCTATCTATCTATCTATCTATCTATCTATCTATCCATCCCATCTATCATATCCCTCTCTCTCATCCCTCTCCTTCTCCATCATCTATCATTTCCCTTCCTCTTCTTTCTCATCTATCTATCTATCTATCTATCTATCTATCTATCTATCTATCTATCTATCTAATCTATCTATCCCCTTCTTCTCTCTCATCTATCGCTCATCCTCTCTCTCTCATCATCTCTCACATCCCTCCCTCTCTCTTTCTCCATCATCTATCATTTCCCCTGTCTGTCTGTCTGTCTGTCTGTCTGTCTGTCTATCTATCTATCTATCTATCTATCTATCTATCTATCTATCTATCTATCTATCTAATCTTTCTATCATTTCCCTCCCTTCCTCTCTCTCATCATCTCTCTCATTCTCCCTCCCTCTATCTCCGAGCCTACTACCATACAGAAGGGGGAAAAAATATTTTGAGACCTCACAAGTGCAAGTAGTCCTCAATTTACGACTTACAATTGAACCCAGGATTTCTGTTGCTAAGTGAGACAGAAGTATGTTTTGCCCGGTTTTACGACCTTTCTTGCCACAAGTGAATCACTGCAGTTGATAAATTAGTACAAGTGCTCCATCGCTGGAGGCTTTCAAGAAGAGACTGGATAGCCACCTGTCTGGAATGGAATAGGGTCTCATGCTTGAGCAGGGGGCTGGACTAGATGACCTCCAGGGTTCCTCCCAACTCTGCTATTCTGTCAGTAGCCCGGTTGTTAAGTGAATCTGCCTTCCCTATTGGCTTTGCTTCTCAGAGGGTCGCTAAAGGGGATCCCATGACCCCAGGACTCTGCAACCGTCATAAATATGAGTCAGTTGCCAAGCGGCTGAATGTAAATCACGTGACCAGGGGGAGGTTGCAACGGTCGTGTGAAAAACCGGTCACGTCACTTTTTTCAGTGCCGTTGTAACTTCAAACAGTCACTAACAACGAACTGTTATCCCAAAGCTGCTTTTTTTTCAGGAGGCAACTGGACTTTTCTTGTTTTTTTCTTTGAAGGCTTTTTACTTCCCACCCAAGGAGCTTCTTCAGTTCTGAATGGATGGATGGTGGGCAATGGAAAGATTGATACTCCTTGCAGACAGCTGGTCATCTGCATCCTTTTAGAGGGCCATTGAGGCCACTTGAATGTTTATCTGTGTCACCCAAGTAGTGCAAGTGGATCTGGGGTGGCCTTAACGACTCTTAAAAGGATGCAAATGACCAAGCTGCCTGCAACCCTTCCATTCCCCACCATTCAGTCAGAGCTGAAGAAGCTTCTCGGAGGAGAACAACAAGGAAAGTCCAATTGCCTCCTGAAAAAAAAGCACCTTTGGGATAACCAGCACCCGGAGGACGGAGAATCTCTATGGACTTTTAGTTATACAATGTGGGATGAACAAAGCTGCAAACTATGGGAACCCATTTGCACCATTCTGGTGACCCTGAGGACACAGATCTCCAAGTGGCCTCAACGACTCTGTAAAAAGGATGCAAATGACCAGCTGTCTGTAAGGAGTATCACTCCTTCCATTCCCCACTATCTTGTCAGAGCCGAAGAAACTTCTTGGAGGAGAAGTGAAACATCTTCAAAAGGCAAAAAAAAAAAAAAAAAGAAAAAGAGGAAAGTCCAGTTGACTCCTAAAAGAAAGCACCTTTGGGGCAACCTGGATGACGTAAGAATCTCTACAGACTTTTAAACCAACTGTTGTTAAGTCGAAGACTACCTGTATAGAAGTCATTTTAATAGGAAAACCCTACAATTACAGCTCCCGTTTATTCAAACAAACCCAAGCCTGGGTATGAACTTCATTCTGCTCTGCTGCTTCGATTTCTTCAGAAACTTAAACACCTGTTTCTCAAGGTCAATTGAGGTTGGGCAATGCCACTGCTCCGCACTTTGCAACCTGCCC
The DNA here is from genome assembly GCA_004320025.1 of Laticauda laticaudata. NCBI lineage: Eukaryota > Metazoa > Chordata > Lepidosauria > Squamata > Elapidae > Laticauda > Laticauda laticaudata. The sequence goes on from BHFT01016925.1 coordinate 59,959, forward strand.
AAGGAAAGGGACCGCAGACTCAAAGTACCAAAGCTGATAAGATCCCTGAACTTGCATGTTCCACAAAATAAAATATTTATTCTGCACCTGTTGTTGTTATATCCTGGGCATTCTACCCATTAAAGGTGTGATGATCATAGTGCCTTTTAATCTCATATACACTTGACTCCTAAATGTTTTAAGTCCCAAACTGAATGGAATATTTTAGCTATGCTACTTCCAGATGCCTTAATGTCATTGCTCAGAAAAAAAAAATGCTATAAGGTTGTCCTAAAATGAGGACTGTATTATGTAAAAGAATAGAGTTATCTGGCTTCAAGCAGGCATTATTTCTTGCTACAGAATCCCAATCAGTTTAATGGCCATTCAGAATTACAAGGGTCCCCCACACAGGTAAGTCCTTGAATTATATATAACCTGTAGGTTTAGTCACTGAAACAGTTACAACGGCACTGGAAAAAAACCGGACTTATGGCTGTTTTTCACACTTTAATTCGCCCGCTTGGCAACCGGGGTTGTGTCACACACACACACACACACACACACACACACACACANACCGGGGTTGTGTCACACACACACACACACACACACACACACACACACTTATTTTTGAGACCTTCTGACAAGTGAAATCAATGGGAAAGCCAGATTCACTGAACAGCTGGGTTATTAACTTAATAACTGCAGTGATTCACTTAAGGTATGTGGCAAGAGAGGTCGTAAAATGGGGCATAAGCCACTTAACAACTGTCCCGCTTGGCAACATACATTCTGGGCTCAATTGTGGACAATCACCTCCCTAACCGAAGAGAGTAGAAAATAAAGACAGTAGAAACTTAACGTGCTTCCCCAAAAATAAGAGCCTGTCTTATGTATATCTTTTTGCCACCAAAAAAAAGGCACCGGGTCTTATTTTCGGGGGATGTCATCCACTTACTAACCTCACTTGGCCGCATTACCCCCGGCCTCCTTTTCATGGTCAGAGGCCTTCAGGAACTTCTTCTTCTGCAGCCAGCAAGGCTTTCCTGAAGGCCTCTGCAACCTTCAGGATCGATCCAGAGGCCTTCAGGAAAGCCGACCAGCCTTGCCGGCTGTAGAAGAAATGGGCCACCAAGGAAGATGTCGGGGTGTGCCAGGCCTGGCTACAACTGTCCAAAAATAAGTGGCAGGGCAGCTCCACCCCCACCCGAGTTTAATTTTTATCCGTCCACTCTGGAGTGAGTGGAATCTTAATTAGGGGTTATTTCATTTAATTATTATTTCATGAGGGCTTATTTTGGGGTTATTAGGGCTTATATTGGGCACATATGTAAATAATCAAGCTAGGTCTTACTTTTGGGGTAGGCTGTATTTTCAGGGAAATAGTATTATTCCAATAGATTTCAGAGTAAAAAATCACTAGAAACCTCAGGTTATAACAGAATTTGGTGCTGTAAATACTTCAGTGTATTTCTCTGTAGTGAAGTACTGATTTTCTAACACTGCGGGGTGATTCTGGGTTTGGAGTTTCTAAAGAAAAAAAAAAGTACCCAGTTATTCACAATGTATGAGAATATTAGCTTTGTTCCTATTTGGCCACAGGATCCTATTGTGTGGTTTATCAAGTCTGATTTTGCAATACAACTGAAAGAGAAGCAAAGCTGTGAAGCTTTGCAGCTTTACAATAATGAAAGTTGTCACTTTATTTGAACACGACCTGTCAGGTTTCTGTTGACCCAGCAAAATAACTTCATTTAACAGAGAAACAAGTTTCAACCTTCATGAGAACAACCTGAGGCTAGTTTTTATGGTGGTTTGTCCTTGCAACTCCAGCTCAACCGACAACCTGAGCTAAACCAGCAAGAAAGCTTTGGTAGGCGAAATCCAGCAAGGATCATATCCATCCTGATTACTTATGGGAGCACTGAGACTTCTCATAATTAATTAGGCATCTGATTTATATCAGCCCAGGCTGGAGTAAAACCGGCCCAGATCAACATTTTTGATATGAAAGCTTTATGCTACATTTATTCCAGGGTGGATAAAAATGGATGATTTAAAAAAGTTTTTAAAAAGTCCGATTTTTAAAAATTTAAATTGGATTTTTTTTTATTTTTATCAAATTTATTTTAACAAAATGCTTTTGGAGTAAAAAAAAAATCCATCTAAAGATACATTTATTCAGCATGAAATGGAGCATTAGTTATGTATCATTGAGGCTGTATATTTTGCAATACTGGGACTGTCGGTGAGTCAACAGCGGGGTCAGAGGAGCAGCTGCTGTGGGGCAGAGACGACAGTGGTTCTTTAAAAATTATGATTTAAATTGAGTTGATCTCAATCAAGCCAATTGACTTGATTTAAATCAAATCCACCCTGATTTATTCTTATTTTTCCTTCCTCTCAAGGATAAATTGCAGAGAGGAGGGCAGTATTCAAGGTCTCTTAACCTACACTTTTAACTTATTAATTACAGAATAATGAGAGTGGGAAGGGACCTTGGAGATCATCTAGTCCAACCCCCTGTTCAAGAAGGAGGTCCTATAGCAATGGTGGCTAACCTTTTTGGGCTCCTGTGCCAAAAATTGCACACATGCTTGTGTGCGCACACTTGCACCCAAAAGGCAATGCTTGCAAGTCCCCCCCATGTCCCCTGCACATGCATGCACAATCCCTCCCATGCTGCCCCCTAATCTATGCTGCATATGTGCACACCTCCAAATTGATTTTTGGCCTGTTTGAGGCCGTTTTCGCCCTCCTGGAGGTGAGGGAAGCCTCTGCAGCCTTTGTAGGCCGAAAAATGGGCCCGTTTTGTCACTTCTGGTATTTCCAGAAATCCAGGAAGTGATGAAACGAGCCTGTTTTTCAGCCTCCTGAGGCTGCAGAGGCTTCTCTCGAGCCTCTGTGAGGGCGAAAACAGCCTCAAACGGGCCGAAAATCAGCTGTGAGGTGCGTACATGCGCACTGCAGGAAAGTTTGGCTGGGGCTTGCGTGCCAGCACAAATGGCTCTGCGTACCACCTGTGGCATGCGTGCCATAGGTTCACCATCACGACCTAATAGCTTTCCAGACAAGTGGCTGTCCAGTCTCTTCTTAAAAGTACTAATTTAACAACTGCAGGGATTCATTTAAATGTGGTAAGAAAAGTCGCAAAACGGGACAAAACGCACTCAACAACAAAGTGATCTCACTTTGCAGCAGAAATCCTGGGCTCAACTATAGGTCGTTTAAGTCAGAGACTACCTATTCTTGAAAGCCTCCAGTGATGAAACACCCACAACTTCTGAAGGTGAAGGCAAGCTATGACAAGATCCTGCAACAACCACTCTCAATATCTAAAGGTGGGGATTGTATTTACTTCGTTTAATTAATTTCTGTTGCTGCCTATCTTCAACCAGTGACTGGGTGCCGTACATCATAAAAACGTAAAATAATAAAGCAATTAAAACAATACAGAAGAAAGTGATAGGGTTGCCAGGTAAAACATTCTATTTTTTTCCCAATTAAATAACCCAGATGAATCTACATTTATGGATAAATTCGGTTGGTTTTTTCAGAGCTGCCATTTAAGCTGATTCTTCTTACATGTCCCACTCTGTGCCACACCGTCACAATTTGATTTATTCTGGCAGTAATTTTACCAAATGCACATTAAAATGCCCTTTAACTATTCTTTCTGCTTGACACAAGAAAGGAATATCAGTGCAAACACACTCAATGATTTTAGACTGGGTAAGCAATCGAAATTTAAGTTCATTACTTCCTACTGAAATCAGTGAAGTTGAGGAAGTTTTGACTAAATTGTACCACTAATTTTAACCAAGCCCAGTTTTCTTACTATGTAGTATGTTCAATAGGAAACACACAGCAAAATTCACCTGCAAAGTTCTGAATTCACCAGTTTGGTTGCCTGGACCAGTATCCTTAGTCACCTTTCCTGATAAAATATACCTAATTTTGGTCGGAAATCCACTAATTTCAGAATAGACTAGAAGACCTCCAAGGTCCTTTCTAACTCTGTTATTCAAATTATTTGAATTTTGGCTCTTCTGTCGGCATCCTTTGGCACATTCTATCCCCATTCCTACAAACACATGAGAAGGGAGGGACTAGGCACTATTAATTTCATCCGAAGCTTTTACATTGAGTTTCAGACAAGATGTGTTCTTCCCTTTCTGAAGTTCTGTTTTAAAACTTGACCTAGCAAGCAAACAAAACATTGAAAATACAAAAATGCCAAGAACTGAAAAATTATTCCCAAGCTTTCACAAGCTGTGAAAAGGTTATCTCTTCCTTTGCTAATAAAGTCTGAGTTTCAGCATGTTTTGAAATCAGAGCTATAATGGCATATCTTAAATAGTTTGAATTCAGGTCTGTTTTCAGGGATTTCTTTCTCAAGGAGGCAGCCCTTTACTTAAAAACTGTGCACAATGTCATGATTGTTGAAAAAAAAAAAACTTATGCCAGTCCTTGTACTTATGTCCGCTGAGGTCATTGTGGTCAAAATCTGGGCACTTGGCACTGTCCCAGAGATGCAACATATTGTGATTTACGACCTGGGGCCTTTAAGAAAAGTCAATGGAGAAAGCCTAGATTTGCTCAAAACTGCATCCCCCCCCCCTCAAAAAAAATCATAGAATTGGACAGAACTCACTTAGTGACTGATCCCAATTGTGGTTCCAAGTTGAGGACTACCTGTATTGATGCAAGGTGAAGGTTCCCGAAAGTTCTAGCCCAAAGATGGGGAACTCATCAATACTCTCATTTTTTTCAGCTATATTACCATCTTTTTCAAATAGAGTAGAGTAGAACAGAATAAGGAATAGAATAGAATAAGAAATAGGAATGGAATAGAATAAAATAAAATAGAATAAGGAATAGGAATAGGAATAGAATAGAATAAGAAACAGGAATGGAATGGAATGGAATAGAATAGAATAGAACAGAACAGAATAGAATTCTTTGGACACAAAAGGAATTTGTCTTTGGTGCATAAGCTCTCAGTGCGCATAAAAATACATTCATCAAGAATCATAACATACAACAATGATAGTCACAGGATACTAAATAAGCAGTCAAAATCATATTAGGAAAATAAAACAATACAAATGATAAAGATACAAGCAACAAGGTTATAGTCATAAATGGGAGAAGATAGGTAATAGGAAGGATGAGAAGAAGAATAGTAATGCAGCCTTAGTAAACAGTTTGACAGTGTTGCACATGCCAGAAGCACGCCCAAAATAATAAATGCAAACACACCAGTGATATGCATAAGAGGGTTATAATATGGGCAGTTTTATTTCATATTCCTTTTCTAATAACTCCTTCATTTTTACAGCATGGATTCCTGCAACTCCCAGTTCTCATAATCAGCTCTTCCTTGACATATCGCTCAAGGACTTATTAAACTATTTTAAGACTCTTTTTTTATTACATACCACTGAAAGTTCTAAGTAAGCATCATAAAAATTGACAACACACAGCACAGACACCGACGAAAGAAATCGAAGGGTGTGCCTGCCACGGATCTTGGGACAAAGAGCAAGAAATGCAGGAAACGAAGGTAAATTGTTAGAACCGTAACTTGCAAAACAAGAGCAAACTAGTCAGAATCCGGGATTGGTATATATAACATGGACCGAACATGTAATATGAGTCAAGTCCTCTGTGTTGACACCAGCAATTTTTTTCCTGTCATTTCAAGTGAACTGGCCTCTAACTGGATCCCAGGGAATTCAGCAGGCTGAGAACAGAACAGAAATGCAAGGTTGCATCACTGACTCCCACAAGGCTAGACTAACTAGGTCTGTTTGTGCTCATCGCTGCCCTGCGTCAATCTGGGATGCACACAGAAAACACCCAGTGCGTTGCAGTTGGCAAGTTGGTTTGTGGAAAAAGCAGCTTCTCTTGGCAATAAAGGAGAATATTTGTTGCTCAGGGTTGAAATGAGAGGTGCTTGGGGTTCTCTGAGCTTTGTTTGTTGTCTTGCAGACGTTTCGTGACCCAACTAGGCAATGTCATCAGTGCTAGTAAGGAGTGGAGTTTGCTCTCAGTTTATATTCTAGGCGTTTGCCCTGTCCGTGTTAGTGAGGGCAGTGAGAGAAAAGCCCCATTCCTTACTTACACTGATGATGCTACCTAGTTTGGTTAATGAAATGTCTGCAAGAAAACAGCCAAGCTCAGAGAACGCCAAGCCCTCTCCAGCTTCTCTGTCATTCAGGGTGGTTTTGATTTAAATCACATCGATTTCAATCATGATTTAAATCACCAGTAAAAAGGCTAGATTTAAATCAACTCAGTTTCAGTCTTAACCTTTAAAGAGCAACTGTCATCTCTGCTGTGAAACTGTGTGAATGTCTCAATGCAGGGCATGTTATCTCAGCTTGCAGAGCTTGGATTCACTGAATACCAAAAATTGTAAACATTGCAAAATACACAGCCTCATGCTACAGCATAACTAAGCTCCATTTCATGCTGAATAAACTAAATCATTAATGTATCTTAAACACAGAACTATCTTTAGATAGACTTTTTACTCCAAAAGCATTTTATTAAAATAAATTTGATAAAAAAAAATTAAAAAACCAATTTAAATAAAAAACCATTTTTTAAAATTATTTTTTTACGGAATTGATTTTTACCCACCCTGCTGTTATTATTGGCCTGCTTCCAATTAAAATCTGATAATTACGTAAATAGTTATTGGTCCATTTTGTACAGGTTTCCTCCAAATATTCCCAACTGCGTTCAGTCCTTCAGACCTGCACATACCTGTGCAGGGTTAAGGTGACTTTTTAGACTTAATTTACTTCCTGTCAGTTACATTTCCCTGTCATAGCAATACAGTTGTGGCTGAAAGCCATGCAGGGGTTACTAAAGCTTAAAATTAACTTTCCTTGTACTATGTAGGGTATGTATGTTTTGTTGCATTGCCCAAAGCAACCTGGCTTCCTCACTGGCAACATCTTTCTTATTGAAGGACTTACTGTGGTACAATGGAGAGAAACGTTAATTATTAGCCTCCCATAAACTTGGTTTTTTTAATGGGTTGCCCTTACTGCAAAACATCCTTTGTACGGAAGAGTGGTATGAAATATTTGAAATCATATACTGTACTATGGTCCATGCAATGATATATTATTTGAAAAATTTTGTTGCAAGCTGGGTCCTGCATTATATGATCAACATGCTGCATCCATCAGCTCTGTGCATTTAATCTTCACCTTAAGGTCCTCAATCCTTGACTTGCAAACCAAACCAATTTTTTTGTGAATTCCCGAAGGAGGAAAGCATCTACGCAAGGAAGAGTACTTTTGTTCATAGCCAAGAGATGTGCACAGAGGAAAAGGAAGAGCAAGTATTCTTTCTCCCAAAGGGAAACTCCTATTACCCAAAGACAAGCATTATTTAATTACTCCTCCTGTTCTTAAAATTCTCAGCTTGGAAATTATTCATGCATTGTTTTCATTCACATCCACAGTATCAAAGCAAGCAGCAGTGTCCAAATACAGTTTAAAACAGGCAATTAAAAAAAAACCTTGAGATCATGCAATGCAATAAAACATCATGCAATGGTGTTTTATCATAAATACCCCATAAATACCCCTATTTTATCATGTCCTTCAACAAAGAGACCCGCAAACTATGTTTTAGGTAGCCAGAAAATTCTCGGTGACGCCATCAGCCTCATAAAAAGCCCCTGCCATTGAAGTGCATTCCAGAAAATTATCTGCATTAAGGGTCTTGCAGATTTTTGACTGCTCTCCAAACTTGTTAAGACAAGACCTGCTTAAACAGCACAATAGCCCTTTGTGTTGTTACTGCAAGTCAAGGAGGCCTTTAAAATTCTCCAGATTCTGAAGACCTTAACAGTCTTGAAGATTCACGAAAACAGAAAAATTAAAACTTTCCCAAGTAGTTGCTTCACTGGCTTCCAAGGTCATTCATCTGTACAGAACATAAAGCAACACCCTTTGAAAAAAAAAAACTAGACTACCTGTCAAGTTAACTAATCAAATGTTCAAAGAAGTGAAGAGAAAGCAATCCCAGTTTTTACAATCCATGGTACTAGCTTCTCTCATAAACTGCCTGGAAGGACAATTTTGGCAATCCCAGGTGACCTGTTGAAGGTAACTTCACAGTCTTTCAGCCTAAATATTATGGCAGGGCCATTTGTCTAAATCCAACTTGGCAAGTTTAAGACTTGTGGACTTCAAACTCCCATAATTTCTGAGCTAACATGACTGGAGGAGGAATTCTGGGAGTTGGAAGTCCACAAGTCTTCAACTTGCCAAGTTTGAAGACCCTCTGGTCTAAATGCTCAGGACAAGAGTCACGGGGATAAACGAGAGAGATGAAAGGAGACTGTATTGCTCAGAAGGTGCAGGTTGGTATTTTGAAGAGAGAGAGTGATTGTTTTGAAAACTTGTCATCAGAATCAATCATCAGGCAGGCCTCCAGGCTATTTGTAGTAGCTTCTGCTTTGGTAGGAATTGAAGATGTCTTTTAAACGTGCTGGATTCTTCTTAAGTCCAAATGCCCAGGGATCAGCAAAGAAGACTCTCTGTGATCTACCCATACCTTTGCCAATCCCCACTATGGAAGAGAAAGCCTAGAATGCGAATTATGATGTCATCCAATGGGGAGATCCAGAACAGAGAGGCCCCTAAGCACCCCACCCCACCTCCCCCTGAAGAACTTGGGTGGAAATACAAAAAAACACAAGTAGTAGAGATTCTGGGATATTTTCAACAACCTTGTGGAGGATAGTGGCGAATTCGTGGTTAAATCGGGGCTATTGATTCTTGTCCTTCTGGGTTTATAGCCTTTTTAAATATATCTATCTATATATTCCTTTTTTGGTTGTTTGGTTAGGGAAAAAAAATAAAGGTATTGGAGGAGGGGAAGAAGGGAAAAGTTAGGGAAGAAGAAGGGAAAGAAGGGAAGAAGAAAGAAGAAGAGGAAGGAAGGAGAAGGAGGGATGGAAAAAGAAGTCCTCACATTGGGGGGAACCAATAGTGAAAATGAAAGATTTTGCAAATGACAAAACTGATCTGTATAGTCAGAGATCAAACACCAAAAAAAAATTTCTTTTTTTTTTGTGTATGTGTCCAAGTCTTCCAGCCTGGCCTTCTAAAGCCTCCTTGATGCCCTCCAAGAGCCCCATGGTCGTCCCGGAGTCCCAAACCCCATCATTCCCAGCGAAAAGCCTCCCAGTCAGGGATGAGCAGGACAAAGGTGGAACCGAGAGGCTTCAAAGAGAAGAAAAACCCTCAGCGCCAAGGAAGAAGGCAACCCATCGGCAGTGCTCCAAGCCTCATCATCCCCGGCAGGAAAACACAGATAAGCAAGTCAAAGGTAGAGCTGAGACTTTACTGGTTCCCCTCCTAACCGCTCCTCCCGTCGTCGGTGCCTCTGGAGCCCCATTATCCCCAGCGAGGCCAAGGAGAGAGACATTCCCCCCCCCCAGCTCCCGCAACCCCATCATCCCCAGCAGGACGGATGAATAGGGCCAAGGTGAAGCTGAGGAGCTTTGGGAAGAAGCCCCTTCGGGGTTGACGACAGAGAGACCCCAACCACTGTCCTCCAAAACCTCAAGCCCCATCATCCCCAGCAGGAAAAGACAGATAAGGACGAGCAAGGAAAAACGGTAGAGCCGTGACCTTCCTCCCATTACCCTCTCGGTACCCGTGGAGTCCCAAGCACATCCTCCCCAGCGGGGCCAAGGCGATGCCAAGGGCCTTTGGGGAGAAAGACCACCCCCACCCCAAAGCCCCATCATTCCCAGCAGGGAGAGCCTCAGTCCGGGATGAGCGAGACAAAGATGGGTCTCAGACCTTGCCGACCCCCCCCCCACNACCCCCCCCCCATTCCCCCCTTGGGGTCCCCCGCCCCCTCCTCCTCAGCAGGAAAGGAGAAATAAGGTGGATCTTGGCTCTTCTTCGACTCCCCCCCAAATACCCCCGGAGCCCCCCGGCCCATCCTCCTCCCCAGGAGAGCGCCACTCACCCGGGTGGGTCATGGTTTGCACCTCGGGCCCGGCGGCGCCGTCGTAGTTGAAGACGGCCACGGCCTGGGCTCGGAGCCGGGCGGCGGCGTTGATCTTGACGCTGAACATGCAGCCCCCGCCGCGCTGCACCAGGGCCACCCAGGGATGGTGCGCGGGCGCCCCGGAGAAGTTGCTCCGCGGGCTGCAGGCGTTCAGCCCCTCGCGGGCGTCCGGGGCCACCACCAGCCCGGCGGCCGGCCGCACCGGCGAGTCCTGCCCGAAGAGGCCGCCCTCGCCCGCGCTCCACGCCGACAGGTTGCTACCCGGCAGCCGCCACGACACGTTCAGCCACGCCGTCCACACCGACTGGGCGCCCGCCGGACGCGGGCCGAGGCCGGTGGGACCCAGCGTCAGAAGCACCAGCAGCGCGGCCAGCAGCGGGGCCCCCGACGACGACACCCGAGCCGACCCGGATCGCCGCATCACCCGTTCCCCACCGACCGACGCCGGCGACCGTCGCCTCAGGCAGCCTCTGCCGCCGCGGAGCGGGCGCGCACGCGGGCGGGAAGGAGGGGGCGGCGCCTGCGCGAGGGGGCAGTGCTTGGAGGACGCGCCTACTCCTTCCCCTCCCCCGCCCGAGGCCGTCGCCACAGGCAAGCCCTGAGCGCGGGCAGGAGAGGCGGCGCCTGCGCGAAGGGGCGGCGCTTGGAGGACACGCCTACTCCCTCCCCTCTCCCGCCCGAGGCCGTCGCCACAGGTAACCCTTGAGCGCGGCAGGAGGGCACGCCCACTTTGGAGGGCACGCCCACCCTTCTGTCCCCGACCGTCGCTTCAGGCAGCCGAGCAGAAGAGGGGGGCGGTTCCCGCGTGGAATGGGCGGTGCTTGGAGGACACGCCCACTGCCTCCCTTCCGTGGCTGAGGTACGCTTCACCTGGGCGCCTGTGCTAAGATTCTGGGAGTCGTAGTTTCCTTGGCCAGAAGAACAGGTAGTCCCTGGTTTGCTTATGGGTCCGTTTAGTGACCGTTTTAAAGTCTTAACAGCCGATGGTCCAGAGGTGGAGCTTTTGCCTCACAATCAGGAGGCTGTGAGTTCGATCCTAGATAGAGGCTAATATTTGGAGGAGACTCTCCTGCTCAAGCAGGAGGTTGGACTAGATGACCTCCGAGGTCCCTTCCAACTCTTGTTATTCTACTGTATGATACTCTATGACTTAGGACTGTTTTTTACAGTTACGACCATTGTAGCATCCCCGTGGTGACGCTGTCAAAATTCAGCCTCTTGGCAATTGACTCATCTTTGTGACGGTTGCACAAGCCAAATTCACTTACTAACTTATCAACTGCAGCGATTCACTTAACAACTGAGGCAAGAAAGGTTTGTAAAATGGAGCAAAACTCAATCAGACTGTCTCACTCGAGAACAGAACTTTGGGGTTCGATTTGTGGCCGCAAGTCGAGAACTCCCTCTAGATGGTGGCTTTCTGAGCATCTGGTTTTGCTGGAAGAGGTTTCATTACTTGCCTAGGTAAAGCTTGTCAGGGCTGGTGAAATTTAGGGCTTGATCCCTGTTGAAGACCGGGACACGGACTCTCTCACTGATGATGTTGCCTAGTTTGGGTCAGGAAACGTCGACAACAGTGGTGGGATTCAAAAAGTTTTACCACCGGCTTGGTGGGCGTGGCTTGGTGGGCGCACTTAGCGTGTGCGCATGTGCCAAATGCACACTTTGCACAGGCACAGAGGTGTTCCAACTCGCCTCCTGCAAGCCTGCGGTCTCCCAGTCGCTTCAGCAGCTCTGGCGTGGCACTCTTCCATGCCGTGCAAAGCAGCTGTGCTTCAAAAGCAGAGGATAAAGGTGAGTATGGAAGCCCAGGTGGGCAGGTAGGCCCAACAGCAGAGCGGCAGAAAGAACTGGTCTCCGTTATTCATCACTGCTAGCAGTTCAGCAGAATTGGGCCGAACCGGTAGAATACCACCACTGGTCTACAAGGAAACTATAAAAGCCCAGAGAACACCAAGGATCCCACAGTCTTCTTCCTCTTCCTCCTCCTCCTCTCCATGCACCCCACTTTCTTCCAACACGGATGGTGTTACCTAGATGGGTCATGCAAGAAAACAAGCTCAGAGAGCTCAAATGACCCCTCATTTCAACTCTGAGCTACAGATATTCTTCTTTATTGGTCATACACAATCTCTGGCAACCAACAGCCGGAGAAGCAGGGATTGACACCAAACAAATGAAGAAGCAAGAAAACCATGCCCTAATTAAGGAACTGCAGTGCTAAGGAGAAAACCACACCAACTCTAGCAGGGCAAGCTACTGTATAATATAAACAGGAAGCAAACCACTCACTTGCATCGATGGTGTTACCTAATCAGGGAATGAAAAATCTGCCAGCAAACAACCGAGCACGGAAAAACCTGAGGACTCCACAGTCCAAACCTGAGTGATGGATATTCTCCATCAAAATGCCTTTCTATAAAATTTAGACAATGGCCAAGACCTCTGGAAAGGAATGACTGAAATGTACAATTAAAAAACAAAATCCATCTTGTCGATCTCAAAATGACAATCTTTCTCAACTTACAACTGCCATTGGGATTGAAACTTCAATCATGAAAGTGATGCAGTGATTGAGTTGCACCTAATTGTATGACCCTTTTTCTGTTGTAAATCATGTGAACACCCCCACCCTTTCCAGGATGCTGCAACCATCATAAATGCATGCAGGTTGCCAAGCTCCCGAATTTTGATTGTCTAACCATGGAACTGTTGTGATAGACGTAAGTGTGAGAGAGCCAGTCATAAGTTGCTTTTTCTAATGCGGTCATAACTTCAAATGGTTGTTAAACAAATGTCATAAATCCAGGACTACATGTGCAGTGTTTTTATAGGAGTACAAAACCGAGAGGTTCTGGAAACTTACTGGGAAAAAAATGAAATAAAGAAAAGGCTCCAATACGTGGAAGATGGGAATTGTGAGTAATGCCATGCCATTATGAATACATCTGAAAGAGAGAGTTTAGCTATCTTCAAAGGCGGTAAGAGGGCAAGGGTGGAACCTTCGCTCTGGAAACAAAAATCAAAGAGGAGTTTCATTCATGGTGTTGGAAAAATGGGGCAGGGAAATTCCATTTGATAACATTCAGTTCAGTTGTGAATTGTATTTGCAGAGAACTAATCTAGGCCATTCGAAGCTCTGTCCATCAAGCTGCCTTTGCTAATTTAGCAGTGCCCCCGGCCTGCAGTCTGGAATGGGCTTTCCTCCTTAACATACAGGTCATTAAAGCTTCCATTAAAGAATAATTCAAAGAATTCTCCTCCTCCTCCTCCTCCTTTCTTCATCTTTCTTCTTCTTTTCCCTCTCCTTCTCCTTCTGAGAAGGAGGTAAGGACATGGGCTATGTTGAGATGTGTCATGGAGGCATGGCTTATCTCCTGGTGCTTCAAGCTTTCAAAGAAAACATGGGAGCCTCAGTTAAATAGGTCAGAGATGGCGCTGTTTGATGAAGCAAGAATATTGGGGCTTTGCTCGGCACTCCAAATTACGAATAATTGGGCCAGGATGTCAACATTCTTTCACCAAAAGTTCTCAATTAGGGTTGGAGAAGATAAGAACTTGGGAAAACAAGCTCCCCCCTTGCTGAAATGAGCAAACCTGGCCAAGAACCAGATGGAAGGCAGCTTGCTGGAACTCATCTGCTGCCATTTTAGATGGAAATGATTGCTTCGTTCAATAACATACACTGTGTTGCGACTAATAAAGTACCTATTGTGCTATATGTACGTAGCTATCCAGGCCAGTATGGATTCTGGGAGTTGAAGTTCACATCTCTTAAAAGTTGCCACAGTTGACACTGGTCTAGATCAACATCTCTCAAGCTGGCCTGCTCCAGATGTGATCAGGTTATCTACTCAGAAGATTATAACTGATGGAGTTGCAGATTTAGGACATCTGGAAGATGCCAGGCTTTGGAAAGTTTGATTCATTCTTTTAACAAATCCATTCCTTTTCTAAAAAATGGTAACAAGGAAGCTCCTGGCAGTTTATTTCTAGTTTCCATTCATTAATTTATCTGATACAAGAAATTCTGCATCACACAGCAAAGGCCTTGCCTTTTACAAGGCAAGTCAGTAACCTGTAAATTTGGTGCAGTCATAGCTACCATAACAATGTAATAGTAATAATAATGGGATGGGGGAAAAAATGAAGACTTAATTTTCCAGGTCCTAAAATGCTGAAAACCAAAATGTCACCTCTGTAAAATGCGTAAATTCCCCTCAAGAAGGAATGAAAAACCACATCAAATACATTAAAAACATAATGAGAAAGTTTTTTTCTAATGAGGGTTTTTTCCCCCCCACAATAAACACAAGGTTTCAGTGTCCTAAAAACAACTCCCAGAGATTTCACATCTCAAGAACCCTCGCCTAGGAGAATTTGCTCTGGAGTTATTTGACTTTTCAAGAAGTTAAATAAAGATTTTGATCTGTGTAATTTTCCTTGGGCAGGGTAGAGTCAAACAATGTTGGACTCTATAAGCTAGGTAATAAAAATAAATTCAAATAATGAATTAGCTGGGAGGAAAAATCAGTATTAGGTGCATATTAATGGTTCCAGTCTTTTCCCCTCTGCAGACAAGACAGCATTTTGTGAGCTACAGAGAAAGTGAACGAGAAGACAGGATAAAAGATGACAAAATTATTCATCTGTTTCAGGCAGGGTTTTTGGGTTCATGGGGGGTTTCCAAGCTGGATTTAAACTTTATCATTTACTCACTAATTGTCAGCTGAGAGCAATCGGTATGGAGCAATACATTAAACATATCATGGTGAAAGTCCCAGATTTAAACCTCTTTCTCCCCAGCGCCAAATAAACTCGATAATTTCAAAATATACCACTTCAATCTATTTAGGATTGAGCTGAGGACTTGGGAAATCGCACATGGGAGTTCAAGTATCATGTCAAAAGGACAAACGGCTTGGTTTGATCTTATGTCAACTGTATGTCTCTGACATGCTCCAGACTCGATTCAACAAAAATGAAGCTTTCGTGTAATATGGGAAGCTATTCATGAGATGAACTTGGCATCCTTACCTACTTGCAACCTTTGTTTTATCCTGTTTGTTTTTTCTCCCTTTCTTCTGTTCCTTTCCCAAACTTTGCACTGTCAATCTCTTAGGGAAGGAACAAAGAATCAATTCTACCCAGGGTGCAAGTTAAACTGCAGTAGCGCTGCACACAAATAGGCAATGATTATCATCAGATTCTTTGTAGACCAGAAGAAAACAATGGAAAGGAAAGCACCAGTCATGTTCAGGCAGAAATAATGTTATATCATTCGGTAGGGTCTTTCTTGGAGTTTAACTGACTTTCTATTTGCTGGGAATGAATCAGAAAAAGGAATTTCCCTTCCTTCTTTAAGGGGGCTGATTACACAAGATTGGAGATCAGGGGTTTTTCATGTTGTAGGAAATTGGCACCCACACCTTTCCTAGAAAATTGAAATATTATAGGAAATATTAAAAAAGGTAGAATATTTCCCCTAAAAAGAGTAGAAACTCAAGAGCAGAAACTCACCTCAGAAGCAGAAACTCACCCCCACCTTTGTCAGTGGGTGGGCCATTAAGGCCTGGGCCAGAATACTTTGCATACCAAAGATCTCCATGTAAAGCTGTAGCAATTGCCAAAAGCCCTTTTCAGTGCATCATCATCCAGCCAGGCTCAACCAAGCCTGGAACTCAGGACAGCCTACAGAATTGCCCTCACATAGCCCCATGGGAGTCTGACAACCAATTAGAAACAAGCTCCAATTCAAATCCCAACAAAGGTTATAAAACTCAGGCACTCTCAGCACCTCAGTCTTCTTCTTCCTTCTCTTTTCCTTCATCTTGGAGCACGTGATCATCCTTCTTTGGAGCTCTAGGCCATGTGGTCCTGTCCACCATTAAACCTCCATGTTTCCAGTGTCTTTTTCCCCACTTGGAACTGAACCCAGGAGGATATTTCTTCCAACAATGTGATCCAAAAATATAGCTCAGAAGCATCAAGCTACTGATAAAACTGCAAACAGGGAAAATGTGTCTAGACAGGTCAAAGTTGGGTTATACAAACAATGAATATAGACATGGCACAACATGAATCCACCCAATAAGAGCTCTTTAAATGAATATGGGAAACAGCAAGGCTGTTCATTAGATCAAGGTATGAAATTCTTAATATTGATGGCCTTAATTCCAATGGCTAATGAGTCACCTTGCTTAGAGCTAAGGCTTTACTGGAAGGCTAGAAGGTGAAAAAAGAGCTAAGCTGAGATAGAGAGATAGAGAGAGATAGAGAGATAGAGAGATAGAGAGAGAGAGAGAGAGAGAGAGAGAGAGAGAGAGAGATATTATCCATCTAGTTTTCTTGGCAATACAAAAACTCTGCGTCATTACCACTTTCTGATATGTATCTGTAACTTCCCGTTTGGTGTGCGCCATTCTGGAAGTTTCTGATGGTTTCTCAAGCTAAATACTTAACCAGGTCTCAACCTTTTAAAGATTTGGTCAGTTAGGTACTGGATAACTGTTTTTATATGGTGTATTTTCAGACATATTTGATGGGGTTGCATGACTGATAGGAAGCCAGGGTTATTCTGACTGACATGGCTAAAAATGTTTTGTTTACCTGGAATCAAGGTGCATTTTGGAATCCAGAACATGGGGAGTTAGCAGTGTGCAATGTCAGGTGATCCATGACAATGGTCCACAAGCACCAGGCCAAAGTGCATTATTCAGGAAATATTAAACATTAATTTCTATTTGAAAACCTGGAACACGATGAATAGAATGAACACAGGCAAATCCCTGGCTTGCAAGCACAATTGAGGCGGAAATTTCTGCTGCTGAGCGAGGCAATTGTGAAGTTAAGTTTTGCTCCGTTTTACGACCTTTCTTGCCACAGTTGTTCTGCAGACAGTCCTTACAATGGTTCATTTAGTGACCATTCAAAGTTACAACGGCACTGGCGGGAAAAAAGGGACTTAGGACGGTTTTAGCATCCCGATGGACACATGATTTACATTCGGACACTTGGCAACTGACTCACATTTATGATGGTCACAGTGTCCTAGGATTATGTGAGCCTCCCCTTTTTTGGGGTGACCTTCTGACAAGCAAAGTCAATGAGGAAATCAGATTCACTTAACAACCATGTTCCTAATTCAACAGCTGCCCTGATTCGCTTAACGGAACGCAGTGAGGAAAGTTGTAAAATTTGGCCAAACTCACTTCACTAATTTCTCACTTAGCAACATCCGTTTGGGGGCTCAATTGTGATCGTAAATTGAGGACTACCCATATTGTGAATTTGCTCTGAAGGGGGAACATAAAAACAACAACTAAACACCACTCACAATTTGCTTGTTATATTCCAGGGATGACACTTCAAACTTTTTGCACCTGGCAACTTGGGATGAAAAGATGGTCCCCAAGTCCTTTTGTACCAGTTGTGGGTGTTTTGGTACCTCTCAGCTATTTTATTACTCCAGCATCCAGTTCCTTGAATCAGCTAAAATAAATGTTCTTTATTCCGTTGTTGCTCTGGTGTGCGATTTGTATGACCATTACAATTTACAATGGCTTGCACCCTAAGAAATATTCCTGTTCAGGTATAATAGCAAGCCAGAGACTGCAAGCAGATGAGTAAGAACGTTAACAGAATAGCTAGGAACTAAAAAAGAGAACCAGAAAAAAACACGGAGAGAACTGAAAGTGCAAAGAAGGGAAGAAAAACTAGGGAAGCGAATTGCTTTCTCGATTCTCTTTTCATTTGCTGAATAACACGAGATTGAAAAAGAACAATGCAGTTTCTAGTAGGGAGCTAATTTTTGTAATTACAGGCAGGAGATTTTTGGAATGTGGGCATTTGGCTTGCACAATTAAAAGTTGGCCAGCTGGGGGTACTATTGTTCCAGGATAAATAAAGGACTGTGCCTTGGATTTCTACTGTTCCATTAAGTTTGTTTCTACTATAAACCCAGTGAATTTAGAACAGGCTTCTGTTCTCTCTTTTCATGTCTCTATCATTTCCGAAGACACGGGGCAGATTCTCAGAATGAATTGGTTACAGAATCCCTCCTGATCAAAAGCTAGTTTTCTTTATGCTTGACATATCTGATTTTCCAGAGCATTCCGGTCACAAGCAGTAAGGCAGTTTATACAGTATTTATAAATGTACTGTGTGATGATTGCCTATGCTAACCTGGATATATATCAAATCACATCTTTATTACAACCAGAGACCAGCACAAACCTGGTACACATAAGCAGAGGAAAATCAGGAGGAGGTTTAGTAGTCCCCTTTTCTAACCAACCAGTTTTACTAAAAGGCTTTTGATTTTTATGAGTTGCAGAGCTTGCTTCATCATCAAATGCTTGAAATGACTGAATTGATACAGGGTTCAAATTGTGATCTATGAACCAGATTATTTTGTCGTTCCAAAACAGCTTCTTTAAAATCCGTGATAGGAGTGCCTTGGGAAGATTAGCATGCCAAAATTTCTCTGTCCTGATTGTTTTGAGACTGAGCTTAAAAATAAAGGTCCATTTATTTTTTGTAGGCTTCCTAAATAATGTGATGTTTATGTGTCCATTGTGCAGTGTTATCATGACATTGAGGGAATTGACTTGTGCTAGGGATAGGAAAGCAAAGGTTGATGGTGGATGGAAGCAATTGAGGTCTTGATGGGATCTGATGATTCTTTTCCCATGGATCTCATTGATGAGAGTGTCATCAAGGAATCTCGATTAAAGGAAGGATATTTCAGGATTTAAGAATTGAGAAAGCATTGTTTAGGCCAGCCCTGAAGATACTGGCATCCCGTGAAGTCATGTGTGTGCCCCTATTTTCAGATAAAATCCACCTCCTTGGCGTCACGGTGAAAACGATTACGGACACACAAACAACGTTTTACAGAAAACCTACAGAACACCATGGATACCATATGTACGTGCTTTCAGATTCTACCCAGAATGCATCCCACCAAATCAATTTTCCATAGGTTTTGCTCTATGCATTTGCTCTGACCTATTTGCCAAAGAGATGCTCAACTGATGGAATTAATCCAGGCAGTCAGGAGACTGAACCACTCGCCCAACAAGATCAATAGACTGATCAATAGAAGCAAATTGATTCCTAGGGAGAACCTATTAAAAAAACAACAACAGAACAACGGGACGCTCTTGGCTGTTATCTACATCTTACAGCTCAAGCCACTCAAAGGTGTTATTAATAAGCTGCGAATCATGCCGGGTATGGAAGCTGCACTTTCCTAGGCCCTGGGTGGCAGGACTGAATTTGCCTACAGAACTCAACCTGAAATGAGATTCTCATTAGCAACCCCAGAAGAATGATGCTGCTAACATGGGAATCAACCTTGGGTTTCCTCAACAAGGGGGTCTGTTTCACTCTCACTTTTACCAACAGCATCATCACAGACCTCTGAAAACTAGATTATTTTTTTTTCATATTTCGTCCTCCAATGAGATTCATATCACAATCTGTCAGCCGTGGCTCTCTGAATTCCACGTGGAACTAATGTGTGCAAAGCAATCAATGGATCGAGGTCTGACATCAGGACTCGAAACAAGGACAAAAAAGAACATCAGTGTTCGGCCTTCTAGAGATTACAAAATACACTTCGTTTAGTGACCATCTGAAGTTACAGCAGGACTGAAAAAAGTGACCTAGGACCATTTTCCACACCTATGACTGTTGCAGCATCCCCAGAGTCACGTGATTTACATTCGGATGCTTGGCAACTGGAGCATCTTTATGACGATTATAGTGTCCTGGGGGGTCACGTGATGTCCTTTTGCAAACTTCTGATGAGCAAAATCAGATTGACTTTAACGACTGTGTGACTAACTTAACAAATGTGGCGAGAAAAATCGTAAAACAGGGCAAAACTCACTTAACAAATGTCTCACATAGCAACATCAAGTCTGGGCACCCTTGTGGTTGTAGGTCGAGGACTACCAGCAAGAGGTTGCTGAAGGTAAAAGATCACAAGCCATCTCAGAAGGATTCGACAAACACAATGGGTTTTCCACACATTACAATTTTTAAATACTTGTAATCTCCAATGTAATCCACACAACCACCCTGTCGCTTCCCCTTCTATCCCACTTTAGACCAGGTTTCAGATACTCCATGCCTCAGATGAAATGAGATGCCATTTGCAAAAGCTTAATCAAATCTGCTGTCTAAAAAGGGCTGCCAGACTCAGATTTTAGACTCTCACACACTGTCACGTGCCACTCCCTATAAGGTGGGGAAATATCACATAGGAACCAAAAACACAGACCAAAGTTCAGGCATTGGATTAAATTTCCTTGATGATTTGATTGCTTATTGTGCCCTATGACTATCATTAAGTGTTGCACCTGATGATTCTTGACTCTTGATGAATGTATCTTTTCTTTGATGTACATTGAGAGCATCTGCTCCAAGACAAATTCCTTGTGTGTCCAATCACACTTGGCCAATAAAG
Source organism: Laticauda laticaudata (assembly GCA_004320025.1). Taxonomy (NCBI): domain Eukaryota; kingdom Metazoa; phylum Chordata; class Lepidosauria; order Squamata; family Elapidae; genus Laticauda; species Laticauda laticaudata. Next base: position 80,468 of record BHFT01016925.1, read on the forward strand.
AATTCTACTATCTTCCAAATGTCTTCAACACTTATTGGGTTTATTCAAAATAAAAGCATCTCTTGACACCAGAACCCCTGGATTCTTACTTTAAAGTTCTGCATTCAGCAAAACCACAAGGGGAACTGAAAACTGTTCACGTGTCAATAATTAACTTCAGGTCACTAAATCAGGCAGAAATTGAGATAGAAGGCTAGGCAAGTTATCTGCCACTACCACCAAAAGGAAAAATGGCCCCAAAGCATTCTTGTCTGCCATTTTGGTCTTGTGCATTTGATCGCAGAATTTAGCAGAAATATTTGTACACCCACACCTCCTTCCAGAAAGACAACCAAGGAAATTCACTGGGATACCAAAACTCCAGGGGTACCTGCTTCTCTTGGGAGAGAACTGGCAATTTTAATTTTTGGATAACTTTTCAGGGTAGATTCCGTGTTACAGAATGTCTATGTGCATGCAATGGGCCCTTAGTTAAGCCAGTTCTTTGTGTGCCTCAGATCTGTGAACCAGACATTTAAAAACAACAATAACAACAACAACAACAAAACACTGTCTCCTTCTGTATGTTCAAAATAGAAGGCTGCTCATCATTAGAACAAGGGTCTTGGTCTATTCATCTCAAAGCCCATTCCTCATTTCATCCTCCTTCCAACTTTTACTCTGCTTCAGCAGTGGAAATGATTAAATTATGCTTCTGCTAAACAGCCGCCCAGTCAAAACCCTCTATCGACGCAATGCATATCAGCCAGAGATACATCAGTGGTGCAGATTTTCCTTTGGCTTGACTAATGAAGAAATAAGAGAGGGAGGGAGGGCAGGGGAAACTTACAATGTACTTAGAGGAGTTAAGTCACCAGAAAACAAAGATGGCTGCTGTTAGCATTGGGTGCAGTTCTCTACACTTTGGATAAAGAAAGCGCATAGTTTGCACTAATGGTGTTTATAAAGAAAATTCAAAAGCATGCTATCTCTTTTGTGATACAGGAATTGCAGGAGACACCAGATGGCAAACTGCTTATTCAGTCCTTGTTAGTTCCTTCTGTGAATGCACATTTATGTGCCTTATCTGAGGTTTTTTTTAAATTCATCTTTGCATGCTCCTCCTTGGGCATCACCTTCAACCAGATTTTTGAAAGGTAGCAAGGGAAAACAGGCACACATACACTAAGCCGTTATTTCAGAATGCTGCAACTCTACTAGTAAATAAGCCCATTGAGTTTCATTACTGATTTTTTTCAACCCAAGCCCTTTTCTATCTTTCTTTTTTTAAATTAAATTTCTAACTGCCCATCTCACCTAAAAGATTCTCACAGGTATCATCATCTGTGGTTTTTTTAATCGCCTGTTTATTTTTGGGGTGCAAGTCCCACTGAGTGTAAAAAATCTTTCCCCAACTAGCGTTCAGGCTGGCATAATAAAACCAACTGATGAATAAACACAGGATGCCTGTAATTCTATTCTAGTCTGATAAGACTAGAAATTATCTCCAAAGCAGAAGAGGATAAGGTTATACAGCCTGCCCCTCTCCCTAGACACACACACACACACACACTGTACCACCCAGAAGCTTCTGGCAGAATTCTGCCTCAAAGTGGAGGTTCAAAGGTCAAAATCCACTCTTAAAAGACAAAAACCCTCACATGGTTTTCATATCTGATGACTATTAAAAAGCACCCAGGCCCAACGGTTAACACTTACCGGGGTGTGCCATGTGGATTGAATTGTTGCCGTACTTTGCGTAGTTATAGATGACCACGGCCGATGCGCCCAGTTTAGCTGCTCGGTTAATCTTCTCCGTGAAGGTGCAATTGCCTCTCGCGATGAGGGCAATCCAGGGCGACACCGCGGGGGTGAAATGCGTGTCCCACGTGCAGGCTTGGAGTTCGGAAGAATTGGACAGCACCACCAGCCCTCGAGCCTCCGCCACGGGAGAATGCACGCCGAACATGCCGCACTCGCACCTGTGGTTTGTCGAGGACTGGTTGAAAGTGTTAAAGTAGACCAAACTCACGTTGGCTTTGTTGGGAAGAGCCTGGACGGCGCTGAAGAGGCCGGTGAGAATCAAAAAGCGTGCAGGGCTGGGTTTCCGCCCGCCCTTCATCGCTCGGGGGGCTTCAAAAATTAAGATCCCAAAACGCGTTGAAAAGCATTCAATTGCCAAAAGCCTCCTGCTTCCCTTCTGTGTTTAATCTGAAATTAAAATCCTCCGGCAGGTAAGCAACACTGCTCCTCCCTCGTCATTAGATCTCACACGTTGTTGCGTCAGCTCAGTTCTCACTTTGCTTATCTCAGAGGAATAAAACAACCTGATGCTGGAGCCCCAAGGCAGGAACTCAGGCAGCTAATTTTCAACCCCACTTCTGTTGTTTCCACACAACTGCTTTTAAACAGACATGCCGGCTGAAAGGGCTCCGTGGATGTTTTGAGCGCCTCTCCCTACATAGGCAGGTACAGGTGAGACTGGCTGCCTTTAGGAAAAAGAATAAGGGGCTTTCTCTTCAAGGGGACATGTTCCCATCTAAATAAGCGCGAGGGAATTTGAGGAGAAATAGCCAATCATAATTATTCCGGTAGAATTCATCTAAGTTTATTTACCTTCGAGTCATTGTTGACTTCTAGTGACTGCCTGGACTGATCCTTGCAGTCTTGTTGACAAGATTTTGTCCTTACCTCCTTCCTAGAGCCGAGAAGGTGTGACTTGGCCCAAGCTCACCCAGCATTTGTGCAGGAGTACAATTCCCAGTCTCCGGTTCCTAGCCTGATGTGACTACACCTCCAATGTTATAGTCTTGTGCAAATGCTTTGGAGACATTTTAAGAAGCCAACAGATTCATCTGGGTTAAATAAGCCTTTATTAAAAAACAAATTCAAAACTTTGTTAATGTATAACATCACTTTTATTTTAAAGCACTTTTTAAGTGAAACCTCGCTTCAAATGAATGTTATAAAAATACATACTGTTTGAATATACCTTATTGATTTTAGGCGGTCTAGGTTCACTACATTTTTTTTTTTGAACCCGGGTTTGAACACTGCAATAACATGCTGGCTCTATCAATTTTTTGCAACTTAATTTTCCAATACTGGTCGTAACCATCAACATCTTTGGCAAATCCTCTTCCCCCATTACTCATCATTATTGTGAAATAGTAGTGGGTGTCAGAAGAACTATTTGAACCAAGATGGTTATATAAATGAATTTATTCCAACTGGAAGCACTGCATGAACACTTCTGGCACTATATACAATTACAAACTTGATACATTTTTATTCTTTTTTTCAGTATAAAATTTTTCAGACATCATCTTAAAATCAATATATTCAAACAGAAGCAAACTGCAGAACATTGTAATTGTTATAAAAAAAAACATTCAAATCCTGAAAAAAAGGAAAGGATTTTGGCACCAAAAGGACCAAACCAAGTCGGGCATTTGTCAAACCTCACATTTCTTGATAGAAAAGGGAGGGTTGGAATTACTGGCATGGTCTGGGGAAGGAAAGACAGCAGCAAGAGAGAGGGGTTTTCAGGGCAAACCCAGCAGTTTCTCTGCAGCCCTGCCAATAAACTATAACATCAAAGCAACAGTGCAACACAATATACAAAAAAAGGACCACTCGATTCTTCCAAGTCACACTAAAAGGCACACTCACTTTTTCCAAGACTGAATACAATCACACACATATTCGACTTCCCTTTTCTGGGTGACTGGGCTGCAGCTGTACTATGCCCGCTCTCAAACCACATGATCAGATTTTACCCATCTGCACTAGACTGGTACTTGTGCACCCAATGCAGTTCTACTTCATTTCCATTCTGTAACAAAACCCAAAATTACAACTTCTGATTGGAGTGTTTTGCCTCCCTCTCCCAGCTCATCATCTACGGAAGAGGCCACAACCATATAATGATCAGCTGGCAAGGTAATCATGATCCAAAGTTGACACAGCAAATATCTAAGGGCTTGATTACGGCAATGACACCCTCCCCACTGCAGCATTTGTGCAGGCTCCACAAACAAGCTTGAAATACGAAACCTGTCCTGGTTGCTTTCCTTCGTCCTATATCCATGCCTTCTGCAGACTGTCGATGAAAGGCGATTGAATGAGGCAACTTTTGAGGGAGGCAGTTCTGCTCCTGACCTATCCTAACGAAAGATGTTTGCTGCCCGTGACAAACTTTTCATAATCAGATCAAATTCAGTCACCTAGAAAGCAGAGATAAGCAGCAAAAGAGCCAGTCTTCCTTTTCAGCATTACAGGACAAGATCTGACTATTGCGTGCATTGGTGGCTTATCTTTTGCTACTTTAAACTTAAACAAAGGTTAAGACAGCAATATGCTGTGCAGTACTTGTTGCCAAAAAACCCTGATTTGAGAGGCAAGTACCTGTCAAAACACTTCTATAAAATTCAAGTACAAAAGAAGCAGAAACTTTTCTTAACCACTGCTAAATATCCACATTAAGGATAGAATAGCAGGAGAAAAACATTCTCTTGCAAGTTTAATGCTCAGTTTACAATACATTTACGTCAAACCATGAACTATGTTTGGTTGACTACATCAACTTCTGTTATCTTATATATTTTCCTAAGAAAGACTTCAGTTTTGTTGTTATCCAGAGGACAAACATCCAGAATACAGATGACCCGTTGATTCTCCAGGGCAGCGGCCTTTAAATCATCTAGTATGCAAACAGATAATGGACATGTTACAGATTTGGGAAAAGCAGTTACCCATTCATCAGTTACCTAAGATTAATTCCAGAATGGCTGTGAACAAGAACAAGACAGGAAAATAATTCCATCCCCAATAATGTGGCAAGCCAATTACAACATAGGGAAAAACCTGGCCAAAGCAATTGTAGCTCCAGGGTATTTTTCAAACCCTTTGACAGCAAGAGCGGCAGCTGTTTTGATTTTAAACAAAACCCATAGATGGCAAGAATTAAAAAAAGGATAATGCCATGATTTACAATTCCTGAAGTTAAATAGTGAGTCATGAAATGACCCACTGCAATAGTAAAATCCACTGTTTTTATTTTAAAAGAGCATGGCAAGTTCTTCCCTTTTCCAGAATTTGGATGAATTACTCTTGGCAGATTTTTTTTATAGCTCTGTTTCCCAATATAAACTTCCATAGAAACAAAGTGACTGTCCCCATAAAGATCTCTTTTTTGATCTTCCATTATCTGGAAGATAGAAATTTTTAATTTAGCAGAGAGAAAGTTGGCATTGGTAATTTGAACAGGATAATTTGCAAGCAACTCACACTCTTGAGTTATAAATTCAAAGCCACTGAATGCAAATCACCTGCAATGAAAATATATTTGTTTAAACATGTGGTTGTCTTCTTTAAATTCTTTACAGCTGCCAAGATAAGTGTTTTTAAAAACAGGTTTAAAAAAAAAAAGAGGAGGGGAGAGTTTCAATAGTGCTGCTCCCTCTTCAGAAGAAAACAGATTGGTCCATCTAGATTTAAATGATTTTAAGGCTAGGGTTTGTCAGCCAAACCCTCAGTCTGGCTCTAAATAAAATTGGTTGGAAAGACAGCTCTACAATGGAGTTTGTTATAAACTGAGCTATCAGATTCTTAAGACCATCTGCAATTGCTTATTTTTAGACTAGGGACAACAGCCATATGCAAATCATTGTTATCTGGAAGATCCTACCTGGAAGTGAAAGTCCTTCTTGCTTAATGGTCTCCTGGCAAGGTGTAGTATCCTTTATGTGAGAAGGTGCTGCCTTTTGTGATGCCTCTTTGACTTGAAATAAGTAAGAGTCATTCAGGAGGGCAACCTCTATAGCTATATCATGATTTACACCTGTTCAAGACATATGTTACTTTCGTTAATGCCAAAAGGCTGGGTTAATGAACTATAAAAACCATCTTCAAGAATCTTCGTCCTCAAACAAACCTTTAAGGTCAAAGTCTCATGCTTCATTTCCCAAAGCTGCAGACAATTGCCTGTCCAATCTTCCCTTGAAAGAATTTAGAAAAACACCTGCATTCCTAAATGGGTTTGTTTTGGGGTTCATTTTTCCAATGTTTAATTCAAAAGGAAATAAATGACAACCTGACCTACTTTAAATAGATAGCCCAGTCTGAGTTATGTTTCAAAATATGAGCATCACTCTATTAAACACAGACAATTCACCAATGGGGTTTTTCCTCCATTATCTGCCTTCCTTTCAGACTACTACATTTTGAGCTGCTTCTATTGTGGTACTTCTAAAGTGAACAATACCAATGCTAAACCAGTAATATTCCCTGTTCTCCACCTACAGCATGGGGCAGATCCTGTATGGTGCCACAAATCCAGACATGTTTTTGATTTCCTTTTTAGCATCATGCAAGTTTTGGCTTACTCCTGAAATTCCCTAGTTTCAAGAATGATGTATTTTACAGCTTCTTTGGTCATATAGAAAAAGGTTCTTTGGGATCTACCAACCTTCTTTCCGGTTGCTCTAAAAAAAAAAAAGTCCTATTCCTTCAGAGCAGCAAACATGAATCGCACTCCTTGTAGCACTTTTTTTTTTTTTGTTAAGACAAAGCTCCACAAATATTCAATTTTCTAAGTGTGTTGAAGTTAGTCGTTACTTACCAAGAATAGCCACTTGATAGTATTCAAGAGGACAGGCATTTTCAAAGTGACTCATTTCTTCACTCGCCAGGCATTTTTCTGGCTGGAATTTAGCTGCTTGAAGATTGTATTGTTTCAACAGGACTTCTTTGTGAGCATAATTAAATTTACAAGGGAAGCTTTCTGGGAAAATCTTGCTGAAGTCCAAGTGCTGTGCTAAGTTGTTTTTTACGAAGGTCCAGAGAACACTTTCCCAGGAATTGGGGCACATCCTTTGTTCAGACATGTCGGCTATTTCTTCATTACCTGCTAATATAAAGAAAGTAATCTGTAATGCAGAAGATTTCAAATATCTTTGAGCACCTCAGCTCCAAAGGGCTGCTTGACCAGGAAGGGCATTCAAAACAGTATATTCTAGAGCTGAGACAAGGGTCCTGGCCGATAGAAAAGCTAAACATCCATCATCTCTCCAGAGCTGTGAACTAAAAATCATCAGCTTTCATGAATGAAGGCAACTATATGTGTCTCGGGATAATGTCGTGTGATCCAATCTTGGTCAGTCGCCGGGACCAGAGGTTTAGTCTTCCAAACTTTCGGACTCGCCCTGGAGCCCACCCTTGGGGAACTTCTATCAGAATATGTGCTTTGGGCTGTTCTATGTTTCGTATTTATATGGCACTTTCCTGTTGGTTGATTGGTGTGTTGATGGCTGGTGACTGGCCGTTGTTTCGATACTTATTAAGCTGGTGGTAAATCAGCACTCCTGTTGACTGACAAGGGGCCCTTTTCCCAGGCACCTCTGGTCTCGTTGACCGACCCAGGTTGGATTTTGCATCATCAGTTTTGATCAAGTTTCATATAAGCAGTGGAAGGCCAAAAAACCAAAAATAAAAACCCAATCAATGTTTCCTGGGATTATCATCTTGAGCTGATCCCTCAGTTGTACCACTAGAAATAGCATTTTTAGACCGACTTTTTTTAAAAATAATTGTGACTTTTTTAAAGCCCTTAAATTCTTCCATGGCATGCAGGATTATTTATTCATTGATTTGATTGATGACCATTTTTCTATAGAAGGAATAATATATAAGCTATTTTAAATTACAAATACAACCTCCAAGATCTGTTACCTAATTATTGTTTGTTTTTTGCTTCTCACCACAGAGAAGTCATTGGAAGCTATATTTAATTATTATTAAGCTATATTTAATTTTTCACAAGATGAATTCAAATTTAGTTTTTGTTCTTACACCACCTTTTTTAAAATGCAGTCACAGGTGTTCTAAAATTTAACTGGAGCCCTCCGCTTGGAAAAAGTTGCTCACCCCAATCTAAGAATATTTGCCAATCCAATTCTGATACTGCTTGAGTGAGTAACCTTTCTAGCTTTATAATAAATTCAATATTTTTGTACTCTATGGCCACTGAGATATAGAATAGTGTTAGTCCAAAGACTAAAAAGAGATAAACACAAATGATAATTATAACCGCAAGAAGTACTAATGTAATAGATAAATGCAACAAAAATTAACTTTTATTTTATGATATAATCCTTCCATAAACAAGTTACTTAATAGCTCCTGACAGAAATCTAGCCGCTAATAGGTCAGGTCATAATTAAAGACTAAAATACATATTACAATTGTATTAATAGATGTTTTTTATGACTAGGAAAACACATTATTTGATGGAAAATTGAATGATTAATATGTTGTCTGTTCTACTTTAGATTATTTCTTTCAGCCTCTCATTCATCTTTGTTATAATAGAATTAATTCCAAACGGCAAAGGCCATAAAATTATGTAATCCAAAATGCTGCATTCATGAAATGAATGAAAATGAATAATGCAAAAAGCTACATTAATGATTTCAATGAAAGTCTAAAACAACTGGATTACGCGTCTCTTTCAATGCAATTTGGAGGCAATACATCCATTCAAGATGAACATTACCATCACTGCAGCAAACTTCAATTGTTGGGTAATACCAACTGTCAGGGCATTGGAGTTCTCCTCCTGATCCCCAGGAACCATTGACTTTTTAAAAAAATAACTCTACAGCTTAATTTAGCTGTTTTGTATACTAGATCTGCATACCAGAATAAAATATGGCAAAATAACCAGTAAGGATCTACAACAGGGGTGTCAAACTCCTGGCCCCGTGGTTGAATGTGTCACATGCTGGCCACGCCCGGTTTAGTGATGACGCCGCAAATTTGACACCCCTGATCTACAGAAGACATCCTAAATGAGGGGCCCCTAACCTTTCAAGCACCAGGGACCAGTTCCGTGAAAAGGGAAGGGGCGTGGTTTCATGTGCTGCCCGCATCCCGCAGATGGGGCTTCGCTTGTTTGCGTGGACCGGTTGCTGTCATGCTGCAGTCCATGGCGCTGTTCCTTGGACCAGGGATTGGGGACTCCTGTCCTAAATCACATTGCTACATTCTTAAGGAAGTGCAACCATTGCACCTCATAAGAAGTAATCAATCTGAAATTTTAAAAAAAGCAAGGCTGACCTATTCTAGGCAATGTCTTTACTCCTTCTACTCCAATAAGCACCAAGGAGCTAAGCAACACAGGAAAAATAAAACTTTACCGAGGCAACCATGTAAAAACCACAAATATTAACCTATGAACAATAACATCAGAGACAGAGGCAGCATATTATTACTATTTGCTTCCCACCCTAGCTTACTGGAAGATAAAAAGCTGCTACTCATATAACCTTCAGAGGCAAAGTACATACTTTGGTACGTCTGTGCTGTTTCCATCACTTCTGCATTGTCTTTATTGGCATCGGAATTATCTTGCGAAAAATTTGGCAACCTTCAAAAATCCAAGCAGATGGTCACTGAGAGCAGCAAAATCCATAATTATGATTTTTAATTTGTAGAACCTCAAGGTGACTAATCTCATGGATCGAAAAGAAAGTATGATACAGCTGGTATGTGTGTGTATGTGATAAGCACCGAGGGAAGGGGATTCCCCACCCTTCCCGTATAATTTTCCTGTTCTTCCCCATGCTCCAAAGCTATTGTTAGAAGTCCGGCTGGGGAAAACCAGATCTCAGGCGAGTCACTAATAGCTATTGAGGAAAGTAGAGGGAAGCACCAGCATCTACTGCCAGTTAGAACAGGACAGAAATGATAAGAAACATGATGACAACATCACAGAACTCCAACCTTTACATATGTGCAACCTAATATCTGACCCAAGTTAGTGTTAATTTACAGCATTTATGCTCCCCTTGAAGACAGAAGCTCAGTGACTGAGCAAAATATGTAGATTGAAAGCATTCTTACTCCTTACAATTTAAAAACATCCTCATTTTAAAGGAAGCCAACAGAGTAAAACAGCATGGATAGAAGACTTTCACATTCCAGCGCTATTTGCCTCAACAGAAAGAATATATTCCCTTTCTCCCAACCATCTAGGTGGTGTAGATGAGGTTACAATGGGACACGGGTTCAGTTGCTTTCCCAAATTATGAGCGGTATAAAACTACACAGCAGTTTTGCAAAAAAACTGTAACTAAAAAAATATATATCAAAATTGCTAGACAACAGAATGAAATAAATCACCACTTAAAAAAAAAAAATTACGAAGAATTGGCCACTTACGTTCTTTTGCTTTTTGACCTTGTCAAATATGAATGCTGAGAAGACCCAGGAGGGTAATCCGTGGTCCTTAAAAATATAGTTAACAAGTGTCAAGTTTCTTTGGAGGCGTCAATTATTTTACAATAAAACAGCTTCTTTTACCATGAGCTCAGATCACATAATTATGTTTCCAAAGAGAATCAAAACGCTTCCATCTATTACCAATTAGTTCCATTTTGTGTGTGTGTGTGTTTTTTTTTACTAGTCTGTGAGGCTAGGTGATATTAAAACACAAATGTTTAAATGCACTGTACGATGAGGCGAGTAAGTGACAGGGTGTTAAGATGAAGTGCTAACTTTCCATAAGAGGACACCTGATATTGCTTGGAATTTGGCCCACCCTCCATCCTGGGACCCCTCAACAGGAACCATTAAAACAGCACTGAATTAGAGGGGATCCAGTCCAGCTGCCTGCTGAGTGAAGGAACCACCAGAGTAGGGGTGCCAAACTCACGGCCCATGGGCTGGATGCTTCACATGGCTGGCCACGCCCACCCGATACTCATGTGATGTCACGAGTTCGACACCCCTGCACTAGAGCATCTCTGACAAGATGACAATCTGGCTTTCATCCAAGACCTGCAGAAAAGGAGAACTGACCACTTCGTGCTGAGAGCCAAGCAGTTCCTCCTTTAATTTGAATCTATGGTTCTGGTCCTGTCCTCTAGGGGAACAGAGACTCAAATCCCATCTCCCCTTAGCATTCTCTTCTGTGGGCTAAACATACCCATTTTTCTTTTTCTTTTTTAATAACTGCTTGGTTCCCAGAGCCCTTGTCATCTTGAGAACTGAACTGGCTCCATCACTGTCATTTTTTTTTGAACAACGATACTGAGAAACACACACACAATAATTCAAGAGGGATCTGACCAAGGCAGAATAAAAAAGCATTCGCATTTTTTAGCAGCTGCATCACACTGCTAGCTCCTTGTCTAATTTGTGGCGGGCAAGGACATCCAGATAGTTTTTATCTATACTACTGATAAGGCAAGTCTTCCCCATCTTTTATTTGTCCCTCTCCTTTTTCCTACACGGATGCAAATCTTCACCCCTATTAAGTTCCATCCTTTTCTTTTCAATGTGGTGAATATTTTTCAGGCCTGGCCTTGGTGCTGCTGCTCAGGGTGGCTTACTAGATGGGGGTGGAAGGGAGAGTAGAAAATTCTCTTTTGTCAGGGAGTCAGATGTGTATGTGACATCTCAGAGTCAAGGAAGGTGTTTTCCAAATTTTTAACACCCCAAGGCTGAAAGGTTTGCCATCACTGGACTGTAACCTAAAATACACAACTGCCAGAGAAACTAGAGGTTCTGTTCCACTTCAAAAGCAAACACTTCCTTACTCTACAGTTGAAATATGTCTCTTTGCACAACTCCTAGTTACTACGGTTTGTTGCTCCAGAGATGGCGACTTCTGCTTAGAAGTTGATTCTCTCACTTGCAGGTGTTCTGACAAAGAAGTACCTACTGATGAGCTTTTCTCGATCTGCAAAAATAATTTTAAATCAGATTTACACACTGTCCACCACTCAGTGTTTTCCTCTTTTTTTTAAAAGGCTAGATTCAGTTTCATTACTGCAAACAGCAGGATCAATTCAGCAGCAAAAAGAACAACAACAACATACACAGGATTTTAACCAAGATATAATGTTCTGTCTCAAACACCCTTCCAATTTATTTCCACTGCTTTAGTCAAACAATGTAGAAAACTACGACACATATCAAGATAGTTTTTAAAAAGGACACGGTTATCACAAAAGCTTAAACCATAATTTTAAATTTACACATGTTCAAAATAAGAGAAAAAAAAATAAGAAGTCATCAGTACAGGCTCCTTAAATTCAAATACAGAATATATCTGTTTTAATCATACTCATACTGTCTTAAGTGCTAGGCTATTAATGCTGAAGTACCATACCTGTATTGGGGATTCTCCTGAGGCATCCTGGGAGGTACTGCTACAGCTGACACATCTTATAGCACTAATTATCCCTTGAAAAGCAATGTGCTTTTGTTCCCTGTAGTGCAAACTGTCAATCTCCTTCTCAATTTCACTGATGGATATCAAAACTAATTTTTCTGAAATGCAATTTTTAAGGAAGATAGCACCAAATAAGTTCGGGGAGGTAAAATTCAGATGGCAAATAATGTGACATGTTTATTGTTTTTAAATTGGCACAGCACCCATCTGAATAAGTCCACTTTGCAAACAACTGAGAAAACCCCACTGATGGTCTGTCTCGAGTACAACCCAGCCTCCTTTAAGGGCACAAAAGTGACAGACAGCCTAATAAAATGAGGTTGTTATGGGACGTGCCCACTATTGTGGGGTGGGTCCAGTGTTCCCCTCATTCTCATCCCATTTAGGACACTTGGTGTATCGTGGAGTAATCCCCCAATCATCTCAAATGACCTGCCATGTGGATGAGGAGAGAAAGAAACAATCTTTTTGACAACTGTCATTCCATCATGACATTATGAACTATAAACCAGAGACATTCTCTATTTGCATGATGAGCTTCTATTAGATGACACTACATAGGTCACTTTAAAATTCAACCACCATCCCGCTGGGTTTGTTTTTTTTTACATGGAGCTAAAATACGACTCCAGTTAAACTATTAGTCTTACAAAGTTTAAAAGGGGATAACGAATGAAAAAGAATTGTTACGTTTTGCTACAGCCTTAACTAATGACAAACTCTCAGCACCTATAAGGCGACTCAAAACTGGCCTGCAGAAGGAAATTGGCATACCATTCATATTTTTACAATATTCTGCAAATGTATGTGGGAGTGGCGGGAAACGATAGTATCCCCCAATGACAACTTTGTCCATGTAAGAAGCTTCCTCTTGGGTTCTCATCCACTGGATAAAACTTTGCACTTTTGGATCTTTTATATATGGCTGGCCCTTATGCCATCCTATGTTAGAGAAAACAAAGCAAAAAAAAAAAAAGCATGGCAGTTAGAATAGAATATAGACTAGACGATAGACTAGACTCGAATAAAGAATAAAATCAAACTGACTCAAATAGAATAGGCCAATCTTTTGGATCTCAGGGACCACCAAACTCATAATTTTAGATCCCAGGGACCACTAACTGGTTCTGTGGGTGTGGCCTAATTTGTGCGTGTGGCTTGGTGGTCATGTGACTGCTGGGCATGGCTTGTATGTAAATATTATAAATATTTACATAAATATTGAATTTTTAGTAAAAAAAAGCAACTTTTACCCAAAATCAGGCAAAGCAGGCAGATTGAGTTGCTCACAGAATCATTCAGTGATCTATCTATCTGCCATAGGCTAGTTCAATCTCTCAAATATGCTTGCCATGAGTCTGCACTGAATTTGCTTGCAAACAAACCTTCAGTCCTAACGGAGGTTTGGCTGTGCTTATCTAGAAAGCAAAAAAATCCAACAATTTCCTGCTTCCTAGCTAATCTAAATCTCCCAGCACAGCAGAACAGATGATGGTCGGAAAAAGGAAAAATAGCAACTTATCAGGCAAGTTTGCTGGGAAAGGAGTGAGTGGGCGGGGAGGGTTCCTGCGGGCCATGTGGGCAGCACAGCCTTGTGTTTCTGCACAGCCTGGATTAATTGCTTTGGGGGAGTGCTCTGGGGGTGAGATTTCTCTGTGGCCCACCAAAATTTTCTCATGGCCCACCAGTGGGCTGTAGCCACCAGTTGGCGACCACTGGAATAGAGAACATAGAACAGAGTGGAAAAGAACAGAATAGGAATATAGACTAGAACATACAACATAGAATTCAACAGAATATAGAATCGAATCTAAACTTTGTCACTTTAAATACACACTAATTGGCATATACTAAAATGAAATGAAATAAGAACGCATGAGGCTGTCACTCTTGAGAAAACATCAGTGGGATGCCAAATTAGGGGAAGTAATAAGCAACTTGGGGCTGTCTCAACTGGCAAGATTCTCATGTAAGGAATAAAGGGGGGCAGCACTTTCAGTCCTCACAATTACAATATGCAAAAGTGTAGCATGGGCAACAAAAACTCATAAAAGAGAAACAGAGAAAGACAACTGACGTGATTTGATAGATTAAGATTAGAAATAAAGTTAGGTGTATTTATAAAATACGTGGGTTTTTTTTACCTGTAAAAAACATTTGAGTTTTCATAGATGTTGTTAAATAGGCTGCACTGGAGCCATTCTCAGAAATATTTTGTTCCACTCTCATCTGGGTACATACCAAGTACTTCACTAGAGAAGGAGAAGCATCAAATTACCTCTTCACTTATTTATTTGGCTCAGAAGGTACTCCAATCAAAGCAGATTCAAAATAGAATACAATTCCCCATTTTTATTTATTTATTTCTCAAATGTATTGGCCATCTTACCACAGGGTAACTCTGGGTAGTTTGCAGTTACATCCAAGTTAAAATGTAAAAAGTTAAAAATCAAACCTTAAAACCATTTTTGTAAATCCCAATTAAAACAAAACTAAATATTACATTACATACAATAACTATATCAAGTTGACCAAATCAATTTTTACAAAGATGATTGGCACCTATCCATGACTGAAATTGGTTGATGATGATACATATAATTTTTTAAATGGTAAGTTTTGAAACAGAAGCGATCAAAAGTGAACTAATTATTATGATTTGTCAACCTAACTCACTTTCTAATGTTTTTCTGCAGCATTTGAATTATTTTTTTTAGAACACTTTCTGCCTTTGGCCCGGTGCTCATACATTGCAGATTAAGAAAAAAGAGCAATATCTGGTCTCTATCAGTGTAAACTACAGGACATAACCTCATCTGCAGAGATGCCACGTGACACTGAAAAACATCCTGTGTGTACAGGAAACTAAAACGTTGCCAGATGAAATGTAGACAACTGATTGCCTAAATACTAGATGAAGCAGTTTTTGGAGAATGCTTCTATTATCATCTGCAATCTAAAACTTATAATATTGCATTAACTCCTTATGAGAAACTGCTTATCACCAAATGGAGAACACTTCCTGGAGAAGCAATGTGGAAGAGAAGTTGATTATTACATTCATGCCCAAACTGTAAAATTACCAAAAGCATGCAGCAGATTTAGATGGTGGACTTAGTGAGACCTTTGGTGTGTCCAGGATGGTGGTTCTTACTTTTTAGGTTCATTTTTACAAATCTTTTAATTTATGATCAATAACAATGCTCTGAAGTCCTGACAGCTGTCACTAAACTGCAATGCAATCTTTACCTCTTGTGAAATAAAGCTATGGACTACAATGAAAGTTTATAAGCATTGATAGCTACTTCACACTACCTTATTCTCAATCAGATGGAATATGGAAGGAAAAAGGAAACAGGAGATATATGCTGTCAACTGTTGCTACACCAATTCTTACAGTGTTCTACTGATGTCACTTAGTTTGGTCATGAAATGTCTGCAAGAAAACCACCAAGCTTGGGGAGCACCAAGGACCCTCAGTTCAACCCCAGGCTACAAATATTCTCTTCTCCTGGCTAAATATATGGAGTTTAAAATCAATGGAAATCCAAGAATTCTTTACAGTTCATCCTTCCTACTGTGACGAAGAAAATATGAGTAATTACCCAATATTCCGACTCCTCAAATTCCAAACAAATTTGACAGAAAGCAATTACATTAAATAGAGATTTATAAAATACATACTTGGGTAAATTTGCTCAAATATATCCGGCTGAGATGTGGAAAACAATTCTATTATAAAAGGCTGCTCTGAGGTTCCATCAACAACATGTACCCAGCGATATGTCCAAAAGTCATCCATACAACCTATATAGACAAAATAAATGTTAATCTATATTCTAAATGTATTTTTATAGCCAAACATATAAACTTTGAAAATACCTTTTTTCTTCTTGCGCTCGACCCGTCCAACATATTGTACAAGTCCAATGATATCACAAAACTGATTTTGTGCTAATTTATCCAGTTCAGATCTGGGATTCAAAGCACAACAGAATTTAGGATATCAAACAGATAAAAGCCATCCACTAGATTCCAGTAATTCATTTATCCAAGAAAGTCACTAAAATGGAGGTGTTCAAACAATACAACAAGCTGAGCTATGACTTCACCTGAGAATTCGGTTCTCCCAAACTATCTAACCACAAATGCTTGTGAGATATTTGAAAACTTTATGGTAAAAAAATGGTAACTGTAGCCAGGTGAGTTTGGTACAGTTACATCTCACACACCAATTGTCTCTTTAGGATTGGGAGGACTCTTCCTTAGTCCAACCCTATTTGGATTACTGTAGTGACTCTGTCTTAGAAAGCCTTCAGAGGCTATAGTTGATGCAAAATGAAGTGGTCCAGGCAACGAGGGGTTTAATTTTGATACTCCATTAGATTTATTTTATGGGCGGGTTTACTATTTTTGAGAGGTTTACTATTGGGCGGGTTTACTATTTTTTTCTTATATTTAACTGCTCAGTGCTTGTGGGAAATAGATGGCATACAAATAAAATTAAAGTAAAAAGTTATTCATCGTGCTGTAGCTCTATTCATTGGAAATAAACGAGCAGAGAATCTATTGCTTCTTTTCAGAATTTTACCCTCGCTTTTCCGAAACTGAGAAAGTCATCATGTCACACATGGGCAGCAGGCTTGTGGCAGTAACATTCACAAAGGCAAGTAATAATAATCTGGCTTTGTTGAACCATCTAAACACTATTGATAGTACATATATAATTAATATATATTCCCAGATAGCATTTGTAAACGTCAGAATTTCATTTCTCCTTGACATCTCCTTGTCAAATTTTTAACACTAATATTCCAGTCTGGAAAAATAATTTGTGAAACAGAAACATAGTAATATTAATAATAGTAATAACCTTGTTACAAAATGATATTCAACCTCGGGCAACTTCCATTCTGGTTTAATTTTATGTTCTGGAATGATGTTAATTTTAGCTGGAGGGTCTCGAACGTTCAAAGCAATTTCTAAAAAAGAATTAACCAGATGATGACAATTATGTTTGAGTGGATTACCAGCTACATTAGTTTTGTTCTAGTCATTTAAACATATTTTTATAAAAGTTTGTTTTATCCAATTTTAAACACTTTAGGGAGGGCATGTGGCAAGTTGCATAAGCATGTTAGAGAAACTTGAAACAGGGCTTCAAAGGACAAGAAATCCCCCCAAAGTAGCAGCTATTTTAAACTGTTGCAGACAGACATTGCATTTGTACTTCTTGGGAATTAAATCTAAAAAACAGCTCTACTACCCTTGTTCTTTTCTTCCATCTGTAACTTCCTTTTTTTTATTTATTAGACTTGTATGCTGTTCATCTCGCCTTTTACAAAACTACCCTCTCCAAGGCCACTTAAATCACAGATAAATTACAAGAGATGTGCTACAGGAAAGAACGTTGATATTGGAGCAGTAGAAATCAGCCTGAGCGCTTAGATATATACAAGAAACACATAAAACCGCTAGAAAACCACAGCTATCCACAAATTTTCTTTCTTTCTTTTTTCTACCAGCTGGGGAAAGAAAGCACGATTTAGCAAACTGTTCTACACTGAACAATGGTTATCAATATTCATAAGCAACAGGAAAATTTGGTTATTATAATCTCAAAGGAACAATGATGGGTATCTAGGAAAGCCAGCATTTATATTTGTATAAACTCCCCCTTCCATATTCTTCAATTAATGCATCAAGACATTTAAAAATAATAAATCGTTCATAGTATAATGAGCTAATTAGTGCAATTTAAGCAATCTATTAGAATTGGCCGTGCTATTCTTTTACCGTGTACTTTAAATTATTTATTCAATATTCTAACACCAGCAACCAAAAAAGAGCCTGCTATATATGACAGATAATTAGCTATTTAGAGACTTGAGCATCCTATTTATGCCACAGGAGGCCTTGCTTTTCATTTTAATATTCTGTTTAATGTGCACCTATCCTTCACTTGGACCTCCCTTCCTCCAACATTATTTTTAACTGTTAACCAAACCCTATCAGCACTTCCAGGATACAAAACAAAAAAAGTCTACTTCCATTGACCTATTGAGAAATAGATTTGAAAAGTCTCAGACTGATGAACTTGAATCTAATACTTCTGCAAGACAATTAGAATCACTGTCAAACTTTTTAAATTCATCAACAGTTTTTCCTTTATTGCTCCTTCGGACCAACAAAATGTTTCACTTTCTTGACTACAGATTTTCTTTTATATGAGTATGTAATTATCATCTGCCTAAACCAATCCACTGCAGGATGCAGGCTTCTTCTGGGAAAGTTATGGGCTGAAATCTACCATGCTGTTTTGGTGTATTTTGGTAGAATGAGGCTTTTTGACTTCCAGGTTTAGATAGGACTGAGAATAACTGACCAGATCAAAGTCACCCAGCCAATTTCTGTGTCCAAAAGAAAATTAGAACTTCAGAAAAATATAAGATGCAAGCAAATCAAAATCATTAGAAACTAATTGTGGCAGGCGGAGCCCTCCTGAGAAGAGATGGATTAGATACAGATCCCACATTGTGTAGCCAAGTAGGGAAATGGCTTCCTGCTATTTGAGAATGATTACTGCAGGAGAATGATTGGTTATGACAGTCGGTTCCTTCACTGCCTGAAGTAGCAAACAAACATATATTCTTTGTCTGAGATAATCATTGTATACAGGCAAAACGAATGGTCAGTTAGACCTTTGTTACCAACTGCAAACTAATGGATTTTCTCTAAAAGCTATTACCCACCCACCCACCCCAAAATCATATGTGGGATACTTAACCTATTGAACTGAATCTCTTCATGTGCAAATCTTCAGGACTTGACTGTATTACAGAAGATAAACTTTTTTTAACAGCATATTTTTCAAGCAGCAGGACTGTGCCGATTTTCATACTGTTGTACCATTCAGGGCATAAAGAGCCCCATAGCACCATTAACACCATGCCAGATTGATCAGCCACATCAAAATAAGCCTGCAAATATAAGAACATTTACTCTTAAAAGTTAAAGCCCACATTGCTGAAATGTTATTTTAAATGCCTGAGGTTGAAGCATGCTTTTCATTCTATGCCCTTTGCTCCTAAATTTATCATCAAAAATATATGCAACATGCTTCACAAAAACAGAAGCATCACTGCCCTTATTCAGAAAGCTTTTACATTAAAGGCAACATTCTTATCTACATTTCCCTATATAAGTTCAGTAGGATTTACTTTAATCAAGAGTATACAATATTAATCTGTGAAATTCCAATCTTAAAAGGAAAAATTTTCACGAAGCTGAAACTGGGAAGGAACAAGAGGGACTGAAAAAGGTAGGAACAAAGGACTTAGTACCAACAAATGAGAGTATTTGTAGCTCAGGGTTGAAATGAGGGATCCTTGGTACTCTCTGAACTTGCTTGACTAGCACTGATGATGTTACCTAGTTTGGCTAATGAAACCTTTGCAAGAAAACAAGCAACCTCAGAGAGCACCAAGGACTCCTCAAAGGCTTTAGTTTATGGTTTGGTATATATTGTGGTCAGATTAATGAACTGAAAGCGAACTGAAGGGATGAGATTTTTCTTTTTAAGATAGGAATCATCATGGTGGATACCATGGGAAGCTTGTTTAGCAGACAAAGTGTAAAAATAGAACACAGTACAGCATCTGAAAACAAATACTACCAAAGGTAACAACATACTTACGGGAAATTTTCCAAACCCTAAACTACTCATGCCTGCAGAAGGCATGTTATTTCATATAATTGTAAGAGTGGATGTAGAATCATACCTGCCTCCCCTCCTTCAACATTGGCTAAGCAAACTAAACACTTTTAAACAAATGAAATGGGTAATTATTTAATTGCATGTTATTGCACTACAGAGGCATGTGGGGATGACATCACTGCACAAATGCCACGATTTAAGTACTGGCGTCAGACAAGTAGTACATAAAGGGGGCATTTGGACGATGACAAATGTATCATCATTTTGGCGTCACTGTACTTTGCAAAAGCCACTGCTGACGTGGTGAAGTGTTTGGGTTTGTGCATCTAAATACATACACAAGCACACTTTTGGTTGTATTTAACAAGCTCTCAACTATGTTTACTAAAACATTAAGTCAGCATAAAAATGATTTGACGGACAACTGAGGTTTATCCATCTGGGATTCGAATCTTATTATTATTAACATTAATAATCTTATTATTAATAAGAATCTTATTATTAATACCATTTTCAATACAAGTTTTTTTTAAAAAAAACCCAAACCTCTGTATTGGAACTATTCCTACCTGATATGGAATATCTAGCTTTGTTTTTGGTTTTCCAAAATAACGTAATCGAGACTTATGGATGATTCTGACACGCAACGGTGGAAAGCTGAATTTGCTTTGCCATGTCATGGCCAGAATAGAGATGGATGTTGGTTTGAATTCTATGGAGGAAAAAAGAGCAGAGTAAATATGAACTCAGAACTGGTAATGCTGCAATGAATTCATTACTTTTATATGATACTACTAGAAATAGTAACTTCAAAACCCCATGTGGGTTAAGTTAGCTATTGCTACAACATAACTCCTCTGATACTGACTCAACAGCATGCAGTCAGCTGTTCGATTCAGATTCAAAGTCCCACATCGAAAAGCATTAGAGCATTATTAAAGACAAAGCTAGTCGACAAATATTGAAAATGCGGCAATTCAAATCCGACACCAAACCACAGCTTAGTGTTGCATGAAAAAGCAGAAAACTACTTCAGATTTATGTACTTAGCCCACAAGAGAACAAGAAGCCTAAACCGTTTCAGCCTAAGCCATGAAAACTGAATATCTCTCAAGCCAACAGAATCTCTATTGTGGGAGGAAACTGGAGGGAAAGCTAAAGGCAGACAGGATGTAATTCTAATAGACTATGATTATTTAAGTGAGAGCTTGGTTGATGTAATGGTTAAAAAGCACCAGGTTGGAAGACCCTGAATTCTAATCCTGATGAGGCACAAAACCAGCTGGGTGTCTTTGGATTGGCCCCTCTCTCAGCTCTAAAAGGAAGGCAGCAGGGGCAAAACCCTTCAGAGAATGTTTGCTCATCTTGACTTCAAGGTCCCCTTGAAGCTCTTAGGATAAGGGTCTTCAAACTTGGCAAGTTTAAGATTTGTGGACTTCAATTCCCAGAATTCCTGAGCTAACATGACTGGAGGAGAAATTCTGGGAATTGAAGTCTACAAGTTTTAAAGCTGTCAAGTTTGAAGGCCCCTGTCTTTGGCAGATGTCGAGACAAGTTGCCATATATGGCCATACATGATTCCTTCCTCTGATTTTGGGCAGGAGCTGTTGTGCTACTCCATATCTCAAACCATTGTTTAACCGATGCTTATTCCTGGACAGAAAACCATGGCTTGCCATCCTGCCCAAACCTCTAAACTAGATAACCCAATCATTTTCTGAGTCTAAAAACAGTTAAGAAGCATCCAAGGACACCCCTCTTCCAATGTCATCCCCACTCTTCTAACGTCACCCCACACTTGCAAAGACATCCCAAGGCCACTCCATGCTTCCAAGGTCGTCTCAAGCACACTCCACGCTTCTCATGCCAGCTCCCATGTCAAGGTCACCCCAGGCTTCCAGTGCCATCCCTGCCCTTTCTCTGGGCCCTGCCTCTCCTCCACTTACCCTCCAGACCGTCCTCCCTCAAGGGCTTCCTCTCCACCCACATCTCCCCAAAGGGATCGTCATTGTTCCAGAGAGGGAGGTAATGCTTCCTTCCCCCTTTCAGGGGCAGGATGGTCTTTGCGTGGCAGATTCCAAGCTGGGAGGAAGGGCTGGCGAAGGCCGAAGCCCCCTCTAGGATTTCCAGCTCTTCAATGCACACAAAGCCCGGGCTGAGGCTCCTTTCGTTGTACATGTAGGAACACTGGGTGATCTTCAATCGCCGGCCGGCGCCCAGCCCGTTTCGCTGGACCAGGCCATTCAGCTGGGGGGCCAGGAAGCACTTCTCCTGGTAGGTGCCATCCGTGACGGTCACATCGTAGTAGTAGGCCGGGCAGGGGGCATTAGGCAGGGTTGGAGGCCCCTCGGCCATATACCTCTGCAGGAGCAGCACCGTCAGAGGGGCCGCCTCTGGCAGGGAGACCCTCAGGCCAGAGGCTTTGAGGACTAGGACCAGCATCCTCTGGAGCCAAGGGCATGCATCCAGGGTTGGGGCACCACTTGGGGGGCCTGGGGCCACCTCAGGGCCCAGGGCCCCCGACACTGTGCCCATTGCCCCTGATCTGGGGCCCATGGCGCCTGACCCGGGGCCCTTTTCGGTCAATTGGCTCCTGGGGAGTTCTCTGGAGGGGCTCCCGTCGGAGTCTTTTCCCTTCAGGCCTGCCTTCTGGCTGGCAGCGCCCTTCTCCATTCCCTTCCAGACGCGGCCCTTCTCCTCCCCGTCACCGCGGCGAGCTTCAAGCCTGCCTCCCCGGCCTTTCCCCTCAGTCTCCAACCGCCCCGCTGAGGCGGAAAAGAAGCCTCGGCTTCCCTTTAAAGAAGGCCGCGCTCGATTTCGCAGAGCGCCGCCGCCATTGCTTTAAGGGCGGGGCGGAGGCAGGGCACAACAAGCGCTCGATTTGAATGGGCCAATAGGGACGTGAGAAGGTGGGCAGAAGGGCAGGGTTTCTCAAAAAAAACAAAAAAAACAGGGGGGGCGGGACGGGGCGGCCAATCAACGCACGGGAGGCGGGATTGTTGGGTCGAATGTTGCTTGGGAGGGCGGGGAGGGAAAGGGGCGGGGGGCGGCGCTCTGAGCTAGGGACCAATGAGCGCGAAGGAGGGCGGGGACAAAAGAAGGAAAAAGTTTTCTGATTCTTTGGAAGTTTGCCCGATTGTTAAGAGGAAGCCCCGTCGCTTTCCGGTGGGTTTATTTTTTAAGGAAAATAACTCCAAGATTATCAACTTTTAAAAAGGGCCATTAAGTTCTGGATTGGGTTGAATGTTAAATCACTTTGAAGGGGACCCAAATTCCCCCACCCTCCCAAAAAAAAGTCTAGGAGAAAAAAAAGTGCTTTGAAGAATTGGCAAGATTTGAACCCTTATCTATTTTTACTTAAAAAGGGAGATAAACATTTGTTCAAGAGCCAGCTTTTGGAACGGGCTTGAAAAGATGCTATTATTACGATGCATTATCTGGGTTTTAGGAGTTGGTTGGCATTGGCCAAAAAAATTGGCAAGAATTGAGTGGGATCTTGTCCAACTCATTCATTTTCTGCATCTCTCTCTCTCTCTCTCTCTCTCTCTCTCTCTCTCTTACACACACAAACACACAAACACAAAAGTCCCTGTCCATAAAAGCAATGAATTGGAAAAGATTTCGGATTCTGATTTTCTGCTGTGTATGCAATCCCTATAGTTCCTTTAAAAGCCAGCATAAAATGAAATATATATACTGTATATAAATTGCAAGTACCCTATACAACAGTGTTCTTTTTTTAATTCAGGAACGCCAAACCCTTCCAAATTCATGGATTTACTTCCTTCATTGAGTATGCAAACTTGTTTAGTAACCGGGATGGGAAACTATGGGAAAAGTTTAAAGAAAAAAGTCACTTGCCCATGGCTAGAATGCGTTTTTCTTATTTCTAATCAAATGATTAATTAATTAACATAATTATTCTGAAATATTCAATTCATTTCAGAATAGAGCTGGAAGGAGTCTTGGAGGTCTCGAATAGGAGGCCCTATACCATTGCAGACAATTGACTGTCCAGTCTCACAACCCAGACCAACTTTTAAACAGTGGAAGAGCCCCGTTTCATCTCACAATTTAAGTCTCTCATTTTGAGGAGAGAATTTCAGGCATTTATTAAAGCCTCCATTCCAAAATTGTTCCAGGAAGAAGGCATCATTACAGATATTGACTCTCAGATCAAGTTTAATCTTTTCAGACGTCACATTCTTTTGAATTATATCCCTGTTACATCAAAATGGATGGATGGACAATGGAAATGGCTCCACTGCGCCCTTATTACTGAAAAATTGTTTCCGTTGGGTAGATACCTTGATGAGCCCAATTATTCAGCAGATTTTCATTTGCAATTTACTTGCTTACAGTTATGGATTGATATTTATTTTTATCCTGCTTTATAAATAACTCAAGGCAGCAGACACATATAACACTCTTCCTCCTCTTTATTTTCCCAACAACAACCTTGTGAGGTGGGTTGGGATGACAAAGAGGAGGGGTCTGGCCCAAAGACACCCAGCTGGCTTTTCTGCCTAAGGTGAGACTCACCGTCTCCTGGTGATTGGCCCAAAGTCACCCAGCTGACTTTCGTGCCTAAAGTGGGACTAGAATTCACCATCTCCCAGTTTCTAGACTGTTGCTTTAATCACTAGAAAATGCCTCTATAATGAAAAATGCTCATATTCATTAAAAATTCACAAAGAAGAATCTCTCACTATTTTTTGTTATTCTTTCCTTTTTCTGTTGTTTTTCTTTCTGTCCTGTTTAATAATATAAAGCCCCCACTGCAGTTCCAAGCCCAGTGAAACAAGCTATCTGTTCTCTTCCTATGCTCAAATAAAATCCTATTCATTTTCACAATATTGAGTATTCAAATGTAGAATAAATTAAGATATTCCCACCTCATAAATTTTCTGTTCATATTTGAGCATCCAATGTAAGCACACCATTTTATATTCTATATAAGACAGAATAACTTTGAGCTAACAAAGAAAAATGGCTTCTGTTTTCAATTGTAATACAGTTTGCCATATACCAATGTCTTTTCCTGTTGTGGCTTTTTTAAAACACGATTGCAAAAATAACAAGAAACTCTATAAACAACTGCTAAAATTATCATTTTGTGGTATTCACTTAAAAAACACACCTTAGTGGTTTTGATAAGCAGTACTGTATACAGTTAGCATTTTAACAAGATAAGACATCCAAGAATATATATATCACCTGGATCAGGATGAGCTTTGATTTATGGCTGAGTTCAGAGAATCCACAGCCTTTTTATATAGATGGTAGGCTTGCTCATGTTTCATTTAACTTAAATACAGTTTTGCAAGAAAGCATCTGAGCTTTTGTAAACTGAATTGTGCGATATTTCTTGGAGAAGCAATTTCAGTGCCCAGCAATTTTTCTCATTGAAAAAACGGATCTGGTGTCATCCCAACAAACAGGGATATCAAATTAAAACGCCAAGTTTCATCTTAGAGCCACACAAGATAAAGGAATACTTCTAAACACTGTACTTGGGGTTTTTGTTAAAACCATGCAGGTTACAGAAAACCACATAAGCTGTTCTTATTTAACATGGCAGACAGTGGGGCTGGCGACAGTATAATTTAATGTTTTTAAAAGAGATGTAAGCTGTAATCGTACCTGGTTTTAATATGTTCCTCGCTTTCAAGCTGTGTACAGGTAGTGTCATGCCCCTGCTGGAGACTGACTCCGAGGGAGAGGAGGAATAGCTGACAGGGAATGGAAATGTGGCTCCAGAGGTTGTGGCTGGGGAAGGGCAGAGGCCAGCTGGGCAGTCAGACGAAGACCCAGGCCCATCCCCTCTCCATCCTAGGGCATGCAGGAAGGAGAGGATAAGGGAGAGACGTGAATGGCATGGTCTATGGGGGAGGAAAGGGCCTTGATCCCCTTCATGGGCTGCAGCTGTGACAACTGGATAAGAGGATGGACGTGTATGGGCCAGAGCTGGAAACAAAGTGTGGAAATATCTCGTCTGTCGTTCCTCTCTGAGTTTGGCGTCCTTCCCAGGGTGTGTTCCGATATCTGTGGACGTCTTCAAGCCTGTATCTTGCCTGGTTTCCTTAATTGCTTCAGTGTTGTTTGTGTTGCTTTTACTCTTTATAATTTATAGGCATTTTTAGTTTAAACGGCATTTCCTCCTTTTCGTAACTGCTTTTGGGGGAGTTTTTTGTCTCCAATCAAGGATATTTGGAGCTTTGAAGCAAAGTGAAGGAATAAAAAAGGGCTTCGTCTGTTTTTGTGACTGTTTATTTTGTATCCCACCCTGGGTCAGCACAGGTAGTCCTTGAGCTTTGACCACAATTGAGCCCAACATTTCTGCTGTTAAGTGAGACATTTTGCTAAGGAAATTTTTAGCCTCAATTTACAACTTGTCTTCACCCAGTTGTTAAGCAAATCACTGTGTCAACTCATGCCTGTTTTAGTAGTTGCCATAAAAAAAAAGGGGGGGAGGAAGGAAATCTGGAACAGCAGTACAGCAAAGCGAAAGTACATTCCAACTCTTATCTTCAAAAGACTGTAACTAAACTACCAGAGTTTTTGCCCGTGAATATATTTATTTGGAGGATGTGATTGATGACACCCAGCCCGTGAAGGTGCTCAATTGGAGTATTTGGTTGACGACACATCCAGGGGGAAGGGGGGAAACAGAGTCACAGGGGACTGTAAATGACCTATGCCAGAGTTGGCTTCATACAGGGCGGTGCCAATATGTTGCCTCTAATGAATCCTTGGAAATTGGTAAAAGCTTGGCTGGAGAATCATGATTTAATTAGAGTGATTGCTGGAATCCTGACACACTGCAGTCGATAAGTTGGCAACCTGGTTACTAAGTGAATCCGGCTTGCCCCTTGACTTCACTCATCGGTCACACAAGGGGATGGCGTGGCCTTGGGACACAGCAATGGTCACAAGTATGAAGCAGTTGCCAAGCCTCTGAAATTTGATCATGCGACCACGTCAAAGTCATAAGTGTGAAAACTGATTGTAAGTCACTTTTTTCAGTGCCAGTGTAAGTTTGAACAGTCACAAAATGAACTGTTGTTAAGTCGAGGACTTGCTTGTATTTTGTGTGTGCATGTGTGTTTGTGTGTATGGGAGGGCAGGTCATTGAATGAAAGCAAGGCGTACTTTTTCACAACACCGCAAATCTTTTGTGAATACACACAGATGCTGAGACTTGATACAAAAGAGAAAAAGGAAGCAAAACAAAGGCGCAGCTCAGTTTTTCCTGCCGTTTTATATATATACTAGCTCGATACCCCTGCTTTGCTATTAAACTATGTGGCCGGGCTTAGTTTTTGGGGAGGAAAATAAGGGGAGGGGAATTCTGCCTCTGCCTACCAGCATCCATTGGTATTCATCTGGCTAGCATCCTATCAGTTGTGAGAGATTTGAGGGCTGTTTAGAAACTGAAACAGTATTTGCTGGGAGCCTGGGCGTGGCTTAGCTCAACTATTCTGTACTAAAGCTGCTTGGTGCTGTGAAACTAACACTGAAACTGAAACTCCTCTGCTTGTGTTTTGCATTTGGAACAGATTTCTTTTCAGGTGGAGAGGGGGAGTAGAATTCCTTGACATCAGAGCGTGTTAATAATAATAATATAGGAAATACTAATGCTCTGATGGTCATGTTGAAAAACCCTTTCCGAATGAGCCCCTAGAAGCCAAGAGGAACCTACATGCCAAATTTCAAATTTGTAGGCTTTACGGTTCTGGAGATTTCGTGATGATGCGTGAGTGGAAACTTAAACTATTCTTAAGTTTTCGCAGGTACTTACATGTATGGTATTCACCTTTGTTCGGGTATTTTCCAACATCAACAGGCTTCTGTATAAGTATATACTCACAGACGAACACTATATAGAACCTGATGATGGCAGATGAGATTCTGCTGAAATGTTGCTACAACTTTAAAAGCACAACTACAAGGACGTGGGATAATACCCGAAGGAAGCTGAACAGCATACATGTAAGTACCTGCGAAAACCTAAAAAAACTGGGTGGGGGCCCACCCAGTCAAGTCACACCCCCACTGGCAGTTAAAAAGAAAAAACAGCTGCAAGCTCACATTATTCCGAGAAGCACAAAGCCAAAGACACAAGCCTGAAGATGATGAATGAGATTTCGTCGAAACATCACCAAAATACTGCCAATTTTACGCGGGAGAAAACCCGAATAACCAAAGATCCACATACAAATACCCGTGAAAACCTCAGAAAACAAATATATATATATATATATATATATATATATATATGTATGTATGTATGTATGTATGTATGTATGTATGTATGTATGTATGTATGTATATGTATATGTATATGTATATATATGTTTTTTCAACACTACAATGACGTGGGATAATACCCGAGGAAAGCTAAACAGCACACATATATATCCCATCATAACTATGTTTGAAAAAATATGCTTCCATTTTCCTCCCTAAATATTGCTTTATTATTTTTTTTCTATTTTCAAATATACAATTTTGACATTATGAAGTTATAGTACACACACACAAAAAAAGAACAATTCTCATTTTTTATATATAGTGCATACAGCATAAAAACGTTCCAATGCTTTAGACTCACAAGTTTGGGCTAAATGCCCCTTGCAAACTAAAAGCAACTGTAGATTTAATGCCTTATTACAGGTAGCTCTCGGACCTACGACTCCAATGGAGCCCCAGATTTTTTGGTTGCTAAGCAAGATGGTTATTAAATGAATTTTGCCCCGTTTTACGACCTTTCTCATCCCATTGTTAAGTGAATCGCTGTAATTGTCGTAAGTGTGAAAAATGGTCATAATCTTTTTCACTGCCGTTATAATTTGGAATGGTCACTAAATGAACTATTGTAAGTCAAGGACTGTACTTTTAGACACATTAAAGACATTTCAGGAATCATTGGGAATTCGGCCATCGATGTTACAGTATATTACTGATATTTTTGCTCTCTTGAGAGCCTTCTATTGCACTGCTTAGTGCAATACCCTTAAAAAAGAATAAACAAAATGCTAGGAATGAATACACTGAAGCCTCAAAAGGCTAAATGTTTATTTAAGTGTTACCAATTGCTTTGAAATCTTTTCACTGTTCAGGCAATCCCCACATGATAATGAATATAATCTAAAACATTGCTACGAGCCCTTAAATACCAGCCTTCTCAATCCCATGTCCTTTAAACGCCTATCTTAGAATTGCAATATTCCTCTTTTCCTTCATTTGGCTTTCTGCTAATGTTCTCTTTCTTTTATCTACTAACCTTCTATATACTCTCAGTGGCATTTCATCTGCTTGATTATTTCTTGGAATACTTGTTGTCGGGGTTTTTTTTCTTTGGCACTATCTACTATTGATCTTGATTGTTTTTCACAGTGCTGCATTTTGTAATTAGACTGAACCAAAACCAGAACTTCTTGTTAATGTAAGACTTGGATTTGACAAGCTTAGAAGCAAAATACACCATTTTCATCAGAGAGAGAGAGAGAGAGAAAGGAAAAGAGAGAAGCAGGGAGAGAAAAGAGAGAAACAGAGAGAGAAAAGAGAGAGAGGAGAGAAAGAGAGAGGGAAGAAAGAGAGTGAAAGAGAAAGAAAGAGAAAAATAGCAAGAGAGAGAAACACAGAGAGAAAAAGAGAGAGAAAGAGAAAGAAAAAAGAAAGAGAGAGAGGGAGGTAGAGGATGACCTTGCATTTAAAATTATTTCCTCTTTTCCCATCAAAACATAAAATTCAATTTAAAAAAAAATCCTCACCTCTCTTCATTCGTGTACTATCAGAAAATGAGTTTTAAAGATTAAATTATCTGGCAGCACTCTTTTCGGGAACACGTACTGGCTTAAATTCCACCTGCTGGATTTCATTTCAAATTGTGGGAAAATAACAAGTTGCACATTGCAGCCCTTAGGTGTATTTGCTCAGAAACTGGTCCTCCTGCTTGTTCCAAGTTAAGGAGGTTGAGGCATGCAGCCAGAAACACCGACAGCATCTGTCGAAGAAAACCATCTGTCTCCTTGGCAGGTGCGCGCCCAAATTCCTTCTCTGCTCTTTTTTCAATGGATCCAGCAAAAATGGATTTTTGCTCTGTTTTCAATGGATCCAGAAAAATCGACACCTCTCTTCCCTTCTTTTCTACTTGCCGGGGAAATCAGAAGCCCCATCTGAACTGTCATTCTAATTATTTACTAGGAGTAAGAAATAAGAATTCGCTTCATTAGAGCAAATGGCTCCCTGAAAACGAGCCTCTTCCTCACTATATTCGTTTCATGGTTTCCAGTCCCCTTTTTTTTTTTTGTGTAAACCTCGTACAAGTGTTTCAGAGTTGTAATTCGCAGTTTAGTCTCGTGTCACTGTAAAGATACAAAATTTGATTTGATTTGCACGCAGGACTCATCACTGGGCTTCTGGGCATAGACATTTCCTGGGATTTATTCTGCCTTTAGTTTTTGGCAAACAGATTGAATCTCCCCCAGCCTGTCCATCTTGGGTAGCTAGCAGGGCATTGAATTGGAGAAGTGTGCACCTGAGCATGAGCACAATGGGAAATACATAAGTTGTGCTAAATGGAGCAGAAATTCTGCCAGCTTAATAAAATAAGCCAATTTGAAAATAAGAAATTGCATTCCTGAGGGTTGGTTATTTATTATTTATTTATTTATTTATTTTAAATAAACTGGTTAGGTGGGCTGAGCACTGAAATGTTTGGGATTGGTTTATGACAGGGTTTGTCAACCTTGAACAGTTTGAGATGGGTGGACTTCAACTCCCAGAATTTCCCAGGCAACCATTTAAGATATCTGGATTTCAACTACCAGAATTCCCCAGCCAGACATTCTGATTTCTATGCTGTCCGCATAGGGGTAACAGCCCAGCTGCTATTGCAACCGTTCAGTTAAATCTATATTATACTGTTTTGTTTTGTTTTGTTTTTTTATTAGAGTCTTTCTTCATTTGATCCTCCTTCTGGGAAAGTTTAGTCTTGGTTTTTGTCCAGACACCTAAGACAAATATATATATATATAGGACCGGTATACAGTATATATAAATATATAGCAGGGAGCTGGAAGGCATCATATTGGAGAAGAGTATATATAGGTCCTATATATATTCGCGCCAATAGGAACCAAGTCAACATAATCGTCAATGTCCAATGATGGATATGGCACAACAACAAGAAGAATATATATTGGAAATTGGAGAAACATTAAGTTCTGATATTACCTCCAAAGTTATAAAAAAAACCAGTGACTGAAAAAATTTTCTCCACCCAATTACTCTGACAAAGTCTCCAGAGGAAATAAATACTGCAGCTTTTTCAATTCCATGCCTTCCCAATATTTGAGCATTGGAAAAACAAGCAACTCTAAAATAGTTTCTTTTTTTTAATCGAGTAAAAAAAAAAACGTTAGGAGAATGTTAAGCGTGGAAACAGAGACGCCAAATAATTTTGAAGCAATAGATTGCAGCTGTTTCCACCTATTCTGTTTCAATCTTATTATCTCTGACATAGAAATGGGCTTTCGAGTTTGGGGAAAAAGCATGATGGAATACAGTAAAGAATTCCTCGTTTTCTCCCCTCTTTTTCACCAGTGTTTTCGCTTTTTTTTTTTTTTTAAAATAAAGTATTATTATTCTGGTCTGATTTCAATTTTTAAACCGAAATGCAACAATAGTTGTGAGAACAATCAGCTCCAGAAACCAATGGTATTCCTTCCAGCTGGACTATATCGATGGGCAGAATCAGAAGAATCTATTTTATCCCGGCTAATAACACATCCATTCCTAACTATCACAAGTGTGTGACACAAAAGGCATTTATAGATCATATCAACTCAGTCTTCCTTCCATGGAGCACACCAGTTACTTCATTAGGACACAATGCAAGTGTCCTCATCTTTCACCAATTTCAAATCCTGACAGTCAAGGAGGTAGATGGGTTTGTTGTTATAGAAATGGCTAGTACATATGATTATGAAATCTGAAAAGTTGAGACTGCGTGTTATTACTTTATTCTACTGCGCCAAAAGAAGTCAAATTCTTTCTTTTTTCTTCTCTCCTTTCCCCTATGCTTTTTCCTTTTCTCCCTTTCCTTCCTTCTTTTCCTGTTATTTTCATCGTTCCTTTGCATTTTTGTACTTTACATTCTGATCAACTAATAAAAATCCTTGAATCAGGACACGAGTGAGCACACAGAAGAAAGAAAAATGAATTACACAATACCAGCCTGCAGAATGGATGGTGGGTGTTGGAATGAACCAAAGCTTATCACTTTAAGATGAACCCTCCATTAAAAAAAAAAGTTATTTTCACCCTTAAAAGATTGTAGGGAGCTCCTGGCTGCCTTAATGAAAGCTAAGCAAAGTTAAGAAAAGTCTTTCAAGAAATTGTTTTCATGACAAAAGTCTCCCCTTTCCACCCTCCCAGTCTTTGGTGTTTGGATAAACTCCCCAGCTGGCTAGAAACTGGGAACACAACACAATTGTAGCAGTGTTGCATTCCCAATTTTTTCCCCAAAATATTCTGTCTTTATAACAATCTTGCTCCTCTTCTAACAGCCTTTATTCCATTGAACAATGATTGTTTCTCCAGAGACTTGAAGAGAGACAAGATTCCCAGCCCACTTCTCAAATATGCATTTAATTGGAAATCTGAACCTCACAACTCCATGGAAGCACAACACACAAGCTTTCCCCAGGAAACATAATAATAATAATACTGATGGCAATTTTATGCTGGAATTTAATCCAGCGTCTATTTAAATCCTTCACATGCCTTACCTTTCTCCCACAGTCCTCCAGTATATGCTTCTCCCTTGAATAAAAATAATTTGGGAAAAAGTGTTCATCTCCTTAAAAAAATTTGTGCCTTGCATTTTCCCAATGGGCTGTACAAACTTTAGCGAAGCCTTGCAAACCTGAGAAATAGTGCATCCCAAATTGTAAACCCTGAGAATATATGGTGGAAAAACACAGTGTGTCATTTTGAGATGGCTCCTATCCTACTCTGTAATGACTATATTTTATGGAAAAAAAAAAAAAATCTTTTTTGAAGTTCAAAGGATCTCACTTCAGGTAAGTCCCAGGGAGGTTAATAGCCATTGTGGTCATTCTAGTTAGAAGCCTACAGTGGCCTTTAGACTCATTTTGAGAGAGACAATTGTATCTGTCACTATAATAGAAGCATCATGCTTAAATGGAAGTTCTCCATTGAGATCTAAGAATAAAAAATTGGAAAAGGCTGAATCCCAGATGGGGGGGGATCCTCTTTCAAATATTAAGGACCATTCAAGCAAGTAAAGATGAGTGGGGACTTAGTCTGACTAACAGAGTTGGAAGGAACCTTGAAGATCATTTAGTCCAGGCCCCCTCCCTCTCCCAAGCAGGAGACCCTACACCATTTCTGACTGATGGTAATTTAATCTCTTCTTGAAAGTCTCCCACCACTTCTGAAGACAACTTCAGTTTCATGGGTTGATGGTTCTCACTGTCAGAAAATTTCTCCTTATTTCCAGTTTGAATCTCTCCTTGTTCACTTTCCATCCATTATTCCTTGTCTGGCCTTCAGGTGCTTTGGAGAATAGCTTGACCCCCTTCCTCTTCTCTTTGGCAGCCCCTCAAATATTGGAAGATGCTCTCCTGTCTCCCCTGATCCTTCTCTTCACTAGATTAGCCATGCAACCATTCTTCGTATATTTTAGCTTCCAGTCCCCTAATCCTCTTTGTTGCTTTTCTCTGCACTCTTTCTAGAGTCTCAACATCTATTTTATAGTGTGGTGACCAGTGATGGGATTCAGCTAGTTCACACCAGTTTGGGAAAAACGGTTGTTAACTTTCTAAGCAATTTGGTGAACTGGTTGTTGGAAGGGCAGAGAACCGCTTGTTAAATTATTTTAATCCCACCACTGGTGGTAACCAAAACTGAGTGCAGGATTCTAGGTGTGGTCTTACTCTCTGGACCTTTTCACCCCCTCATGGTTGAAGAATACCTTTAAAAATCCAATGGAGTAGCAGACCCAAGAAGAGACTGTTAGGAATAAACAATGGCAAAATCTGCTAGAAACCAGGGGTGTTGGTGTCCCTGAGGACACTTCTAAGCCTCCAATTGCTGAGAACATAGGCTTCCTCTGGAAGAGAAATTCATAGGCTTCCTCCCCGGAGAGAAATTCATTCTGCAGTGAATGAATGCTTCACCAGGGCTATGAAATCTCTAGGCAAACAAAGATGTGACTTCAGCATTTAGGAAAGGAGGCAGGTCCACCTGAGAAAGCAAGCTTTTGAAAAACAGGGGAACCTTAACCAAATTAATTTAGTCATCCAATGGGGTTTTTTTTCACGCACCTCACACAGAATATGCCTTGCTGGGTGCTTGGTTTCACCCCACGCACTCCCTCTGAACATCAAACAAAACAACATCACCATCTTTGTGCAAAAATTTAAAAAAACTATGACACACACACTCTCTAACAGCTTTGTGCATACTTTGTAAGAAGGGGAGCTTGGCTTCCATGGCACAATTGTGCTTTGCAAAAAAAAGCTTTGTTTTTCTTTTTTTTTTTAAATGGTTGCTCCGGGATGGCTAATTTTAAACGATACACTTGCAAGAGTTATACCGTCCACAATTGAAGGACATTCTACGAGGATCGTGGGGGTTTTCTTTTCGTTGCAGGAACAAAGGGACAACTTCTGAAATGGACTTCAGCTTTTGATGGCTTGTAGAAACTGGGAAAGGTCAAATATGAACTTCATTCCAAAGTGATTCACCAGTTGAACAGGATGTTTTGGCCCAGTGTCATAAAGTAAATTTGGCTGCTGCCCCCAGACTGAACCGATGCAAAGAATACCTTGAGGAGAGAGAGATAAGAAAAGTGTCATTCTACCTTTTTAAAAAAATAAATAAATAAAAATATGGAGCATCACTGGATAATATTTCATACACTTCAAATTGCATAGATATGTAAGCCTGCTTTCATCCATAAATGCAGGCAGTTCTTGGCTTACAACTACAACTGGGCCCAGAATTTACATTGCTCAAGTGAGCCATTTGTGAAGTGAGTCTTATGACCATTCTGGCCCCAGTTGTTAAGTGAAGCACTGTGGTTGTTATGTTAGTAACACAGTCATTAAGCGAGTCTGGCTCCCCTATTGACTTTCCTGGAGAGAAGGTTGCACAAGAATACTGCAATGGTTTTAAGTATGAATAAAGGACATAAGTCACTTTTTTTCAGTGCCGTTGAATCTTTGAACAGTCACTAAGTGAAATGTTGCAAGTCCAAGGACTACCTGTATTATGATTGCTGAAAACAGCCAAACAGGATTCTTGGCCAGCGTAAGAGGCGCTAAACATGGAAACTTCTACATGAAGCCTTGGTTGTATAGACCGGACTGCCAACATTACTTATGTGCAGTGAGCTCATCTATGGTTTGTTTTCAGTTAACCTAAATATTTGCACATAAATCCCAATTTGAATGTTTGGCAGTGTTGAGACCTCTTCACTTTGGCTTGTTCGATATGTTAATCATCATCTTCTTTGCTGTTCTGCTTATGTTTCCTACCCTCTTTCTGGAAGGACATTGCCTAAGGCAAATAATTAGCAAATATTTGAAAGCCGAAGGTATGGTTCTCAGTTAATTGGCAATGATCTTTAGGTGCTTGTCTGTCTTTTAGGAAGCTTAGAGCATTGAATACAAGGTGGGAAAAATGCCATTTTTAGGGATTACTCTGCTCAGAGAGAAGGGATGCGGTGGCTCAGTGGCTAAGACGCTGAGCTTGTCAATCAGAAAAGTTGGCAGTTTGGCGGTTCGAATCGCAAGCGCCGTGTAATGGAGTGAGCTCCCATTACTTTGTTCCAGCTTCTGCCAACTTAGCAGTTCAAAAGCACGTAGAAAAATTGGGAGCCCTTTGGTGGGAAGGTAACAGTGTTCCATGCGCCTTTGAAGGCATTTAGTCATGCTGGCCACAGGACCATGGGGACATCTTCGGACAGTGCTGGCTCTTCGGCTTTGTAATGGAGATGAACACTGATCCCTACAGCCAGAAACAACTAGCACGTATATGCGAGAGGAACCTCTACCTTACCTGCTGAGAGAGAGATTCTGTGAAAAGGCCACCAGAGCCACATGTTCAAAGAAATGAAACGGTGTATATTTATTCCTTTTGGTCAACAAATGGAGGACATTTTCCAAAGATCTCACAATGCTTGTTGAGTGAGGAGCAATCTCCACTGAGGGTTTTCCTAGCACTGGGGTCTTTCAGATAGTTTGGTCCCAGACTACCCACCCCACAAAAACAGTGAGGGTTGAAGTTTCAGAAGATTATGAAAGTACTACATGGGGACAACTACTACAGTCGTGTCAGAAGCCCCAAAGTGCTTCCTGGTTCAGAAGAACGGCAACGTCATCGTTGCCCAAGAGATACCCAGTCAGGAGCTACTTTCATTGTCCCGTAACATTGCCCACAGAAGTGGTACTCATTTATCTACTTGAGGTTGTCTACTTTCAAACTGCTGGGTTGGCAGGAGCTGGAGTGTATGACAGGAGTTCACCCTAGCCTGGAGCACCAACTGGGTCTTGAACACAAGCCTGCCAATTGTCAGCCCAGCGTCCTAACCTCATGATCCACCGTGCTCCATAGACAATATGGGGGGGAAACCCAGTCTATGAACAAGATTCTCACTAAGTTCTTCAACCGGAGGACCTTCTGCCTCTCTTCTAGGAGCACAACTAAAAACACCAGACCTCTTTAGGAGCAAGGAGTGGATGAATTCCTTTCCACCCTCCCAACTTCTGCATAAACTGCATTGTTGGAAAAATCTGTTCTTCTATCAAGATTCTCACAAGGTTCTTCAAGTAGAAAGCCTTCTGCCTTTCTTCTAGGAACACAACTCAAAACACCAGATGCAAGGGATGGATGAATTCCCTCCCATCCCTCCCAATGTTTGCATAAAGTACAATGTGGGGACAATCTAATCTTCTATCAAGGTTCTTGGAAAGTTCTCAGAAGGTTCTTCAACCAGATGTCTTGTCTCTCTTCTAGGAACATGACTAAAAACAGCAGACTCCTCTTCTAGAAGAAGGGATGGATGAATTCCCTCCCACCACCACCTCCCAACTTCTGTACCGTATACCTTATCATTCCTTTCGCAGAGAAATTTCAGCTTCTGAGCTTTCTTGTGCATAAACACGCCTTCCAGACATCCCGTTTCCACAGCACGCAGTTCAATTGCTTTCTCACCCCAGCCCATCACTTGATTGGACTGAAGATAAGCTTTTAGAAAAAGAAACAAAGAAAGAAAGAGTTAATGGAGCTTTTTCTTAAAAAGGAAAAAAATAAAAATCACAAAAACAAAGACAAGTGGCAGAGGAAGGGCTGAATAAATGGCTCTCTTCATGGGAAGCTGTTGGCAATAGTAATTCCCACCCCCTTATTTCTGCTTTTTGCAGTGAAGGCTCCATCTGATAACAAGAAGAATTACAATCTTGTGTGACTTTGGCTTTAGCCTGGACAGGATTGTTTTAGGGATTGCCTGGAGCCAGAAGGGAGGGAGGGGTGTGTATGTGTATGTGTGTGTGTGTGTGTGTTTCCTGGCTACATTGTTAATGGGCCGAACATCTTGGCTCTTGTGTGTATCTCGAATTCAATGTTTTTAATGCTTTCTATTTTTTTAAGTATTGTTTATTGTTTTAAAATGTTTCTAAATTTTTATTTTTTTAGGGGTAGACTTTTTTTAAAGTTTAAATTGTAGAGTTCTTAATTGTAGATATTCTGGGTTGTGAGCTAGCCAGAGTCTTTTACTGAGATGAGTGGCTACTGAAATTGAACAACCAACCAACCAGCCAAACAAACAACCCAACCAACCAACCCAACCAACCAACCCAACCAACCAACCAACCAACCAACCAACTAAACCAACCAACCAACCAAACCCAACCAACCAAACCAAACCAAACCAAACCAACCGACCAACCAAACCAACTGACCGACCAACCAACTAACCAAACCAACTGACCAACCAAACCAACCAACCAAACCAACTAACCAACCAACCAAACCAACTAACCAACCAACCAATCAACCAAACCAACCAACCAACCAACCAACCAACTATTTGTCTCTAGTGGCAGAGAAGCCATAAGTTCTCAGACAGAGTGAATTCCCATCTCTCTTACCAAAGGACATTTCCAGGATTTGTTGAATCAACTATAAAGATGAACCTCCACTGCCCTTAATTTTTTACAAATATTCCTGGTGTGTTTCCTACAAGGCTTTTCCTCTGAGTCAAGTCAACCTTTCTGTCCCCTCTTCCATGTTTAAAACTGAACCTAAAAGGCCTTTTTATGTCTTTTAAGACAGACAGAAGTAAGACACATTAAGGGGATGTCAATGGAGCATCTCAATCATTCAGGTCATGGTTGTCCCAAAGGTGTGTCTTTATTTTTCTTTCCAAAAGGCAACTGGTCTTCCTTTGTGTTTCCTTTGAAAACCTTTCGGTTCTCCTCCAAGAGGCTTCTTCAGTTCTAACTGTTTCTTGGAGGAGAAGTGAAAGGTTTACAAAGGAAACACCAAGAAAATCCAGTTGCCTTTTGGGAAAAAATCCCCACACCTTTGGGACACTAAGGGAACATTTAATAGACAACACAAAGTCATACAGGAGGGTCTCAATCAGGGGTGGGCTGCTGAGGGTTCGCAGGGGTTTGGGAGAATCCCTAGCTAAGATTCTGCACAGTTCAGAGAACCCCCAAATCCCACTCCTGGCTGGTCCCACCCACCCCTCCCCTCCCAGGAGTCCTCACGTGGCCTGTTTTGGATGCAGGTAAGTGCAAGTGTCAGGGTTCCAGAAATTATCCATTCCAATCAGTAACTCTTGAGACAACCATAATCTCAAAGTACTTTATTAAAACAGAAACTTGGCACATCTGTGGAATTCCAAAACTAAAGTTTCCTCCCAGACTTCCCACAAGACTCAACCCACACCCACCCCTTTTCTTTCACATCATAAATCACATGAACCAATCACCCTTCAGCGACAATACTTGCTGTGCCATAGAGAATGACCTTGAAGGGTTTATACATCTATTTCGTCTACTGAAA
The DNA here is from genome assembly GCA_004320025.1 of Laticauda laticaudata. Classification (NCBI taxonomy): domain Eukaryota; kingdom Metazoa; phylum Chordata; class Lepidosauria; order Squamata; family Elapidae; genus Laticauda; species Laticauda laticaudata. Next base: position 119,509 of record BHFT01016925.1, read on the forward strand.
GCTACTCAAACAACAGCAGCCCCCTTCCACCCTCCGCAGCTTGTGGCAGCTTTTAATAAGGATTCCAAAGCTGACAGCAGGGCCTGCATGGAGGCTTGGGGAGGGCAAAAAACTGGCCTCCCAGAAGTTCAAGAAGGCTGGAAATGGGCCTGTTTCCCGCTTCCATAGAGCCTCCGGAACCTGGGAATCTCGAGGGAAGCCTCAGGAGCCTGGGGAGGGCAAAAACAACCCCCCACACACACCATGTGCAGGAGGCTGACTAGGCCACGGCCACCATGGCAGCACCCACCCAGCAACCGGGCAGAGAACCCGTTGCTAAAAATTTTTGAAGCTCACCCCTGGAAAACACCATTGGGACACTAAGGGAACATTTTACAGACAACACAATGTCACACTATCAACAAGAGGGATTCAATGTCAGGACCCCCAAAACTGTAGTCATCTCCCCCCGCCCTCCCACCTTATCTACAACATGTAGCTAAATTGTGACTGAGAGGGGAAAATAATTTATATTATGATTACATTCTAGTTGTGCTCATTGTTTACATTTAGGCTTTTTTCCAGCCTCCACCTGCTGCATTGCCCACATTTGCATTATCTTTGACCTGCCCTCCAAAATCTAGAGAGAAAAAGAAAGCTAAACCTTCATTTGAAAGTTGTCTCAGTATCACATGATCTCTCCCTAAAATTTGAGAGAACCAGTGAATTTCCCTCTGTCTGCGAGATACTGTCAGTCCATTGGCTGATGCCAACATTAAACATGATTTTCTTTATTGGAAATCCCACCTCCCTTCCTAAGAGGAAGCTACCCTGAGTCAGGAGAAGACACCAAGATCCTTAGGAGTTTGTTCTTCTTTGCACATCCCTCCTTCCCTCCCCTCCTCTCTTCATTATTGCAACCTTTTCAATCTGAAGCTTAAGTCCAGGGATGGTGTGGTTTATATAAATCAGCAAACTGCACAGGGAAGGCTTTCCAGCTGACATAAGGAGAGAAATGCTTTCATAAATAACTGGTTAGATAACATTTCCAGATGTTGACGGGCATCCATAAAATACGGACTGTTTGTTCCTGCCGAGACAAGCCCGAGCTTGCCCCATCTATCGTTCGATCACCAGGCTGCAATCCCAGAGCAGCAGTTTCCTATAAATAGATGATGGCATGTGCTGCTTGGACCTTCTAATCTCCGTGATGTAGCTGGCAGAGAGGGGAGAAAATGAATGGTACAATATGCTTCCCTATCCAGCTGTAGTAGTTCCTAGATCGGGGTGTCAGCTTTGGAAACTATATTGAGATCATATGCTCCCACACTGACAGGCGTCCCCCCTTGAAAAAATCATGTCCTGGCATGGGGTGTTGTTTTCTGCTGGACTGTTTGTCTGCTGTCAATCCCTCCTTATCTGGGTTTTGGCTGCTGGAGTGGATGTGTTCTGGTTTAAACAAGGAGCAAACCTCACTTCCTTCTAGCGCTGTTGAGGTTATCTAATCAGGTAATGAAATGTCTTCCTTAAACAGGGTGTTGTTTTCTGCTTGATTGTTTCTCTGACGTTAATCCCTGTTTATCCAGATGCTGGCTACTGGAATGGATGTTCTCTGGTCTTAAAGAGGGAACAAACCCCACTCTTATTAGTAGACAGTGGCATTCAGCAGATTCTGAACAGTTCTGGAGAACCGGTAGCAGAAATTTTGAGTAGTCCGGCGAACTAGCGAACACTGCCTCTGACTGGAGATTTTACAGTATCCTTCCCATGCTATGCCCACCAAGGCACACCCACAGAACCAGGAGTAAACAAAAATTGAATCCCATCACTGCTCACTAGCACTGATGAAGTTACCTAAGTAATGAAATGTCTTCCTTGGTAATTCCTCGATCAGGGTATTGTTTTCTGCTTGATTATTTCTCCGGCGTTAATCCCTGTTTATCCAGGTGTTAGTTGCTGGATAGCCTGTGTTCTGGTCTTAAACATCGCCACCCTCCTTAGCCCTGATGAAGTTATCTAGTCAGGTAATGAAATGTCTTCAAGAAAAGTACCAGGCTCAGAGACCACCAAGGCCTCCACAATTTACAATCCGAGCTACAGAGATTATCTTTCATTAGAAAAATTGGTGTAGCCGTGGGTAAGCTAAATCTAGACCAAGGTATTTGTTTTCTGCTTGATTGTTTGTCTGGTGTCAATCTCTGCTTATCTGGGTGTGTGCTGCTGGAGTGTATACATCCTGTCTTTAAACAGAGAGCAATCAATACCCTCACTAGCCCTGATGAGGTTACCTGGTCAGGTAATAAAATATCTCCAAGGAAATTATCAAGCCTCCAAGGCCTCTACCAAGGCCTTCACAGTTTAACCTTGAGCTACAAAGATTATCATCCTTTGGAAAAATTGGTGCAGCTAAGTTCCTAATTCCATGGGTTATCTAGATTTCTTGGGGAACCAGAAAAAATATAACCCCCACACATCCCTAAATTTCATAGAAGGCACACATGATATAAAATATAAAAAGCCAGTTTGCACCATTTCGGGAAATCGGTTGTTAACTTTCTGAGCAATTTGGTGAACTGGTTGTTGGAAGAAATCATTAGGACAGACAACCAGTTGTTAAATTATTTGAATCCCACCACTGGGTGTACCCTTATCCAAACTGACTGAAGGGAAAAAGAAGATCCATTTCTAATGATATTCCTGCCATCTTATTTTCAAAGTATCAGCCTCTGTGTCCAGAGGAACCTTGCATTTCAGCTGCACATTTTTTGAAAAGCCAACAACTTAAGCTTCCCCAATTTAATTTCCCTCTGGAGTTAAGTTTCCTTGTTCCAATTACCAGAAAAACTCCACCAGTCTAGCCTGCCTTAAATTCTTAAAGAGCTCCCTATGTTTCATTTCTTGAACGATATTGATCATTTTATTCCTCCACCAGTTAAATTTTTGCAAATGGCTTCATTTTATCAATAACATTCATGACACAGCAGCTGGTTGAAATAAGTCAGAATTAAGGGGTCAGCTTATTCTCGAAAGCACCCAGAAGGCAAGACAAGAAACAATAGTTGGGAACTAATCAAAGAAGCAATCTGGAATTAAGGGGAAACTTCCTAACAGGGAGGACAATTAACCAGTGGAACAGCTGGCCACCAGAAGTTGTGGGTGCTTCATCACTGGAGGTTTTTAAGAAGAGACTGGACAGCCATTTGTCTGTAATGGTTATAGGTCTCCTGCTTGAGCAGAGGTTGGACTAAAAGACCCCTAAGGTCCCTTCCAGTCTATTCTGATAGATTGAACAGCCTCCTGAAACAGTGTGGCTTTGACTGGATATCTATTCATACTTGGGAAAGTGTTTTCTCAAACAACAACAACAACAACAACAATAATAATAATACAAGAACCCCCTTGAACTGTAAGCAATGTTTAGAGAAAAACAAAGACAATGCTTTTAGGAAAAAACTGTTCTTTCATCCTTTTGTCTTTTTCTAAAAAATGTCTTTTTTTCTTTTCGCTCAACATTTATTACAGTCCATTGATCCTGCATTTTTTCCTGCAGAAATCCATCTCTGTTGCTTCCATCCTTGGTCTTCCTTTCCAACCTCAGACCTGGTTCTGAAAAACAGCTTGGAGGCAATTGTCTACTTTAATAGAAGAAAAAATCAAATATTCTGCCTTATTAGCTGCACATAGTACAAAGATAAGCAAAAAAAAAAATATCTACAGCATTCCAGGTTCTTTCCAGTATTACTACAGCAAGTTGTAACTTAGCCTGCTTCCTCTAGGATATATTTTTCAAATTTCCAGACAGGCTCGATACAAAAACCTAGGATTATTCTCATCTAAAACCCACTTACTTTTATCTCTGAGAACTTCACAATCTAATGTGAAGATCTAGCTAATGCTAGATTGTCAGATGCGAGCACTTGACATTATACAGACAGTGTTAAACATCAATGTACCAGGAAGGACAATTGTCTTGACATGTGTTAATTATATCATGCTGTTCTGATTCTTAATTAAAAAAAAAAAGAAATCATTGGGAAGGTGAAGTATTGTGACAATGCCAACATCAAAGAGGAAATAACTTGCCTTGCTCTATGAAGTAACGAGAGAAGAGAATATCAGTAGCTCATAGCTGAACTATGGGGTCCTTGCTGCTTTCTGAGCTTGGTTGTTTTCTTGCAGACATTTCAATTACCCAACGAGGTAACATCATCAGTGCTAGTGAGTATGATGTGTATTCCCTATTTATATATAGTGGTTTATCCTGCCAGTGTTGATGGGAATGTGGTTTTCTCCTGGGTAGTTCTATGATTAGGGTATTGTTTTTCACTTGGCTGTTTGTCTGGTCTTAATCCCTGTTTATCTGGATGTTGGCTGCTGGAGATGGCCTTTTCTAGTCTTAAACAAAGAGCAAAACCTATTCCTTCTATCACTGAAGTTGTTACCTAGTTGGGTAATGAAATGTCTGCAAGAACACAACCACACTCAGACAGCACCAAGAACCCCACAGTGCTTTTCCTCCTCCCCTTCTCTTCCTCTTTACAAACCCCACTTCCTTCAACCACTGAAGTTGTCAACTAGTTGGGTAATGAAACATCTGTAAGAAAACAACCATACTGTGATGACCTGGGGCGTGGCACAAAGGCAACACAGCCAGATAATAAGTAGAGGTTCTTTTATTAGCTCCAACTTTTCCCCCAATGATCCGGTTATCTTCTGGTCTGGAGAAAAACTCTCCCATGAACCTGCACCAGCCTTTGGCTGCAGATATTCCAGTCCAAATGTTGTAAACTGAAAAATTTAAACTATAAAATCAAAGAGGCAAAATCAGGTAATAAATCCTGTAGAGCAAAATGGGGAGTTTCAGAAATGAAGTAACAAAGCAGTAAATCAAACCAGTTGGGAAGATGCCAGGAACTCAGATAAAAGCAGCCAACGTGAGATAAACTCAATGTTTGTTCCCAACGAATGCTGCTCTCACTTGCCTCTCCATTAAACTCTCTTTTCAGATGTGCCGAATGAAGGGAATCAAGGCCCTTTCCTCCCCCATAAGACAAACCACACATGTCCCTAGGATAAAGAGAGGGTGAGCCTAGGTCTTCCTCTGAACCCCCTCTCCCTTGTTCTACCTCTTCCCTGCTCTGTCTAGCCTGCCTTTGCCCTTCCCCAGTTTCTTCCTCAGCCAACAGAGCCACACTCCCAGTCCCTGATGGCTGTTCATATTCCTCCTCGGATCCAGACTCTGACAAGGGCATAACATATACTAAGAGAGCCATAAGGACCACATAATCCTCCTTCTTTGCAAACCCCACTCCCTTCTAGCACTGATGATGTTCCCCAGAGGGGTAATGAAACATCTGCAAGAAAACAACCAATAAGCACCAAGGACTTAGAAGGAACAAGAGTAACTGTGATTTGTCCACTCCCGTGTATGGTAGGTGCCCCAAACACTTTTAGAAGAGGAGCTGCAAACCTCAGCACAGTTGCAATCATTGACAAGTTCCCACATACAGGGAAATCTGGTTCTTGTGGGTCTTCTACTCCCCGTCCATTCATACATACCTACTGATGTGGGCATTTCCCCCCACTGCAAAATGTTTTCTTTGGAGAAGTGTCCATAGATGTTAAGGTAGACTCCTTCATCTTCATAAGCCAGTAGAAGTTCCATCCCGCTGCTGTTCCGGAGAATGATAATAGCGTGCGGATGAATATTTCCCTGGATCTGGAATAACATTTGAGGAAGATTTACATCATGGAACAAGTTACAATTTAAGGAACTGCAGTCCATCAATTTCGGTGTCATGACACTGCATTAAAAATCAACCAGCTTGGAGATCTAAGAAGTGAAAAAAGATTTATCTCTTTGAAAATGTTAGTGTACTTTCTTCCGGATTTAGCGTTGACACAAAAGGAAAAGCATTTCTGTCTTTTTTAAAATATCAAGGTTGAGCTGCTACCTGAGGAAAAAGGTTTATCCCTCTTGTAAATATCAAAGATCGCCTCGAAGCTTCTATTCAGGGTTTGCCTTTAAATTTGGTGAGTATCATGTGAAAATAAATAAAACTCAGGGTAATTTGGATGCAGTAGGACATGCAATATAGCATTGTAAAAATGATTGTAAAAGGCATTTTAGCATAGAAATTATCCTGTTAAAAATTCTTACAAACATTACAGAATTATACAAAACAGTCTAAAAATAAACGATGATAAAGTAATAGATGACATAAATGCACACAGGCTGACTGAGATTATTCTAACGATAAAGTTTTTGGTTTTTTAGTTCCATTCTCAATCATTTCCTATCATGGCATACATAACTTATTGGCTTTGGTGGGGAGGGCATTTTGTTCTATAACTTTACATTAATTCAACCAGCAACCACTAAAACTTCAGTTCTTCATGAAAACGAGGGAAAAAAATAATAGAATCACAAAATTGGTGTACGTGGTAGTTATAAAGGTGACTCAACTAAATTGCAATATTGAAGTATTTTGCATGCATTTTATTTACCAGTATACCCAGGGGAGCTATGTAAGCCAGAAATTAATACATGTGTGCTTTTTAAAAATATACTGCATGACTTCTAGTTCAACAGATCTGTAAACAATACCAGGGAAACAATTTTCATTACAAGAATAATTTATTTGTTTTTCTAGTTCCAGCATTCTTTTTGGCCTAAACCCAATCTTGACAGAAAAAGAGAGGCCACTTCATTTTATTATAGGGATACTTTTATTTTATCCTTACTTTTTACCTCTTCATTGTGTGTCTCTGGATTTGCCTCAACCAAGCCTGATAACAACACTCAAAACTGCATGGCATAAAGTTTTGTGACACACAAGAGAAAAATTGTGTCTGAGTCTAGAGGGTTTTTTTAGACATTGGATAGACGTAGGAGTTTGACAGAAAAATTTGATAGAAAGGGACGTGGTGGCTCAGTGGCTAAGACTCTGAGCTTGTCGATCAGAAAGGTTGGCAGTTCGAATCCCTAGCGCTGCATCACAGAGTGAGCTCCCTGACTTGTCCCAGCTTCTGCCAACTTAGCTGTTCGAAAGCACATAAAAAATGCAAATAGAAAACTAGGGACCATTTTGGTGGGAAGGTAACAGCGTTCCATGTGCCTTCAAAGGCATTTAGTCATGCTGGCCACATGACCACAGACATGTCTTCGGACAGCTCTTTGGCTTTGTAACGGAGAGGAGCACCGCCCCTTAGAGCCAGAAATGACTAGCATGTATGTGTGAGGGGAACCTTTACCTTTTAGACTTAGGAGAATCAAGGTAGAATGATGTCTGAGGAGACACCAAAAAAAGAGCATTGAACTTGCCCCTTGGCTGCCTCATCGCTAGAAGGACAGAAGGACATCACCCATGAGAGGTCCACCAGAGTGATCTTCTGCATCGAAAGAGATGGCAAAACCCAATCTGCTTTCATCCAAGAGAAGGGACATGGGTGAAAAACAAAATGCAGATTTGTTTACTGCATGACATTATGCACTTAAAGGGGGCGTGCATACACACACCAACATGCCTACTGTCCCTGTCTTTGTTTATTTGTATTTACTTCCTTTATTCCTGTTTATGTTCATATTTATGCTTGTTATCTTGTACATGTTTGACAAATAAATAAAATAAAATAAAATTATGGGAGATGGTCAAATCAGATGCTAAGAGAAGTCTACAGTGGGTTTCCCTACCAGTTCGCATTTATTTGCAAGAACCAGTTGTTAACATTCTAAGCAGTTTGGAGAACCGGTTGTTAGATGAAATTACTGGCCTAATCCTGTCAGGAAGGCACCTTCCTTTGTAAGACCACAACGAATGTCTTTGACGGAGAGGTAAAACTCTTATTACATTCTTGGCAGGACTAGACTCCCTGTCTCTGGAACTTCTCTTTTCATTTTTCAAATCAACATATGGGAAGAAGAAGGCACTATAGACTGTGGTTAAACCTGCTCCCCACAAGTTCCTTTAAAGAAAGCCTAATCAAGTGGGGGATTCCTTGTGGGGACATGATCCTTCTCCTTTCACCTACAGCAAGTAGCTTCTTTGAGGAGAGCTGGAATTTAAATAAGGATAATGTCAATTCTTTTCTCCTAACCTCACATCACCCTCTGATCTGATTTGATGCAGAGAAAAATCCCTATTTAATATAGCCTAAATCCCAGTGGTTTCTCTGGTTGAGTTCCAGCTAGGTTCCATCTGTCAAATAAATACACACATTGCTTGAAAGTCATTTAGAGGCTTATATATAAGACATGTTAAAACCCACAGATAAAAACGCACGCAGGAGAAACAAGTTGTGCTCAAAAACACCAAAACAAAACCCTCTTTGGCACACCTTCCATCCAGATGCAGAGCAATCTTTCAGTTCCCGCTATAAAATTTTCAGAGAGCTTTAAGCAATTTAGAATATATAACTTCTCAAATCCTAGCCAGCTTCTCAAGAGAGAGAAAGAGAGAGAAAGAAAGGATTTTCAGCAGCCTCCACAAAGTGAGCACTTCGCCGTTATAAAAAAAACAGAAGGTAAAATTAATTCTACAGACAATCCCACCTCTACAATACAAGAGACATGAGCGCCTCAAAAATCTAATTAAGTTGGAAAGAATGGCTACTATTGGTGTTTTTTTAAAAAACACAAATGAAGAAACCCAGGACTGCAAAGCACCCAAGCCTATTAAAGCCTTCATGCAATTCTTAAGACTAAGAATAATTTTATTGTTCCTTTGAATGTACACTAATCGGCATACATTAAAATGAAATTGCGTTGCATACAGCTCTCAAACAGCCTCTACCTCCAATATACACTACGTATACATGACAAAAAAATTTTTTTTGCACATACCCGCATATATTTTAGGACACAGAGAAACAACACAGTCTAGTTCAGATGTATACATGTACATTTTACAGAATCAGGTAGTCCTGCTAGAAATACTTCGAAACTTCCTCCCAGAGAGAAGCAACAAGAATAGACTGTGAAGTGGGTGTGGGGGGGTCTCTGACAATGCTTCAAGCTCTAAGCACATAGTGCTTATAAGTGGTATCCTGAATAACGGGGTACAAGTTTCCTATAATCTTCTCCGCTGTCCTCACCACTCTCTGTAGGGACTTTCTATCTGAGGCACTGTGGCCAGCAAACCAAACAGGGATGCAGTTTTTTGAAATGCTTCTAGCTGCCAAGCAAATCTCGCCAAACAAGGACAAGCACAAGAAACTCTGCTTGCTAGACGTACTTGCTCAGTTGCGTAGTCTGGGATCACTGCCGCAACTATCCGCAACACCAAAATAGGGATCCAGAGCCGGAAAGCTATTTTAATATGCTGCCTCGGATTGAGCGGCATGAGCAGTCGAAGCAGAGAAGCCGAAAGCAACTTCCGTCTTTTTTTTTTTTTTTTGAGAGGGAGAGAGAGAGAGATGGATTCAGAGTCAACGTGTTCAGTCCGTTGGCTTTCAAAGATGCTGGCTCCAAATGGAGAATTTCAGAAGAGAATTATTCATGTCTCCAATCCTGACAGCTACAGCTCAGGAGGAGGAGGAGGAGGAGGACAGTAATCGTTATTCAATTTCTACCCTCTTGAGGGAAGGTGTATTTTTAGTGTATTCCATCTTAACAGTGACAAGCCAGCCAAAATTGGAGCCAGAAGGTCTCCTCAGGGAGACCCCCTATTGAGGGCAACTGATGGGGAAAGATTGCTCCTCACGCAGATAATTGAATGGGGAGTTTGCTGTCAAAGCCAATCTTTTCTTTAAAAACATTATCCCTTTTCATTGGCTGGTTTACTTTTTATTTGGGACATCCAATGACCTCATTTATCTTTGCATCCTGTCCTAAAACTGACTTATTTTGCATGGGTTTATGGGAAGGATTTGAAATAAACCTGGAACCATGCAGAAATAGAGGCAGTCCTTGGACTTACAAACACAATCGAGCGCAATGTTTCTGTTTCCAAAGACATCAGGAGAAACATTCAAAATCAACCAATCTCAACCTGACACCCTTCAGGTGTATTGAAGGCCAAGATCCCTGGAGAATTCTGGGAATTGAAGTCCACAGATCGGGAGGGGACATGAGCGGGGAAAATTGTCCTACATAATAGCAATAGCACTTAGATTTATATACCACTTTACAGTGCTTTACGGCCCTCTCTAAACGGTTTACAGAGTCAGCCTCTTGCCCTCAATAATTTGGGTCCTCATTTTACCCACCTTGGAAGGATGGAAGGCTGAGTCAACCTTTAGCTGTGATGGATGGATGAATAAATGGATGGATAGGGAAGGGAAGGGAAGGAGAAAGAAAAGGAAGGAAGGGAGGGAGGGAGGAAAGCAGTAGCTATAGCACTTAGACTTATATACCACTTCACAGTGCTTTACAGCCCTCTCTAAATGGTTTACATAGTCAGCCTCTTGCCCTCAACAATCTGGGTCCTTGTTTTACCTACCTCAGAAGGCTGAATCAACCTGGAGCCCCATGAGATTCGAACTGCCAAATTACAGTCATCCGGCAGTCAGCAGAAGTAGCCTGCAGTACTGGACTCTCACCACTGCGCCACTGTGGATCATCATTATCAGCAATCAAGCTAGACAGTTAACAGATGAAGTGCTACACCACCATCTAGTAGAATCTATATCTAAACTCCATGGTCTGGGAAGTTCACGCAGATCTCGTGATCTTTAAAAATGTCTCAAAAGGAGATACTTACATGTGTCGGCAAATATAGGTCATACACCGAGCCAGAGTCCACGTCAATGGCATGAAATCCTACGGCTGACCCATAAATAACTTTCAGCCGCTGCCCGTTCTCCACAGTCAAATCAACCAAGAGTGGTTTTTGAGGAAGCGAGGTGAAAGACTGTAGAGGAAGAGAGATTTTTTTCAAGTTTACACACCAGAATCTCATCAATTAATGGTCAGCATTAAATTTGTGCCAAAGGAGGATCAACAGAATTCAAGGGAAGCTAGATTTGGAACATTTGTGGCAATGTAAGGATTCTAAGCTGATGACACATTTAACCCTACCTCCCAAAGCTCTTCCTGCTCTTCTCCGACATGAAAAGCAAACCATTTCAGAGTTTGGATAAACCTAAGCATAGATATAAAACAGATTTATGCCACTTCCCTATCACAACTTCCCTCCACCCCAGTGGTGGGATTCACATTTTTTTACTACTGGTTCTGTGGGCGTGGCAGGGGAAAGATATTGTAAAATCCCCATTTCCTTCCTCCATTCCCGGGGGGAAGTTACTGCAAAATCCCCATTTCTACCACACCCCACTAACCTACTTTCCAGCTCCGTTCTCCTGTGCAGGGCAACAAAAGAAGATGCAGCCAATCAACTGGACTCAGGAAGCAGAGGATAGATGGGGGCAGGGCCAGTCAGAGGTGATAGTACGACCAAGAGGCTTGATGAGTTTTAAAGACAATGGCCAAGAGGTCTTGACCAGTCTTGGACGACTTATGGTGGACTGCTCCACCCCCCTACAAATCCAATGAAATGCAATTGGTTGAAAATCCTTTTGCTTCCATTCCTTAGCCTCCATCACAAGCCAAATATTCCTGGGACCGTCCACAAAAAGGAACTAATTGGATCAATTTAAGTTCTGCCATTTACCTTAAATGCCATAAATTTGTGATATGGCTTGGGAGCCCAAGCGTAGACTTCAACCGAATTCTTCACGGCAATCACCAGAAACTTGATCCTCTCATATTTCACTAGAAAGCAATCATTTCTTTTTTAATTGGCTAAGCATAAAGATTGAGAGAGCATTCTAAATCACTGTTTAAACAGCCAGGGTGTAGCTGAATGTAACAGGATTTTGATCTAGTGTGAATGCAACAGGAGTTGATCTACGATGCTGGAGAAAGTTGAGGGTCACGCAAAGACCTTGGTTGGTTTATCCCAGGATTCCAGCTCTTAGATCTACTACAGTTCCTCATTTGCATATTCATTCGGGAATAATTCAAATCTAAAATGAACTGAAAGTAATCAAGCCCCAGCAGAATCATTATGTAAAGACTTATGTTAAAAACAGAGCATCAACGATAATATAAATCTTGGTAAGATATTATCTCAATAGCCCCCTTCTCATGCTACAGATTGTGCGCAAATAACTTGTCTCAGCACACTGTATATAGTTGTAAGATATATTCCGTGATCCTGTGTTGAACAAACAAGGGTTGCATTAACCTCCAAATCTAGATTGTGCCAATAAATATACAGATTGGTTTCTGTCATATATTTCTGTTGTGAAATTGCTTCTGTGTATAATTTTTTTTGCCACATCTCATCTGTCCATGTTTTATTTATATATTTATCTATTTTATTTATTTATATATTTATTTATCAAGCATTTTCATTTTCTTTTTTGTCTTCTTATGGATTCTTTGTTTTTTTTTTGAGGGGGGGTTGTATTTTGTATTTTAACCTTGTCTTGAATAATAGATAGATAAATAGATAGATAGATATGGATAGATATGGATAGATGAACAGATGGATGGATGAATGGATGGATAGATAGATAGATAGATTGATTGATAGAGATAGATAAATAGAGAGAGATAGAGAGAAAGAAAGAAAGATAGATATGGATGGATAGATGGATGGATGGATATAGATAGGTAGGTAGATAGATGGATAGATAGATAGAGATTGATAGATAGAGATAGATAGATAGGTAGAGATAGATATGTATAGAGATGGATAGATAGATAGATAGATGTGAATAGAGATGGATGGATGGATAGATAGATAGATAGATAGATAGATAGATAGATAGATAGATAGATAGATAGATAGATAGATAGATAGATAGATAGATAGATAGATAGATAATGGAGAGATGGAGATGGAGATATAATATAGAAATATATATAGATATGGATGAATGGACAGATAGATATAGATATATAGATATAGAAAGAAAGAAAGAACGAATGACCCTCATTTTGCCTGACCCTTATTTTAACTGTGTTTAGTGCCCTTCCAGGGAAAGGAGGACCCTCACCAACTCTGTAGTGTACACAGCCTTCTAGATCGCCCACTGAGACCCAGCCTTGTCGTTTCTCCACATCAGGATCGTTCCGCAGAATCTTGTTTCGTAGCCAAGACAGATAATATACCCGTAGCTTATTCTTTTTGCCTGCGTGGAACAGAAGCAAAAAAAAAAAAAAAAANGAGTTGGAAGCAGATTCAGCTGGTTCTGACCAGTTCTGGAGAAGCGGTAGCGGAAATTTTGAGTAGTATGGAGAACCAGCAAATGCCACCTCTGATTGGCCCCACCCCCATCTATTCCCCACCTCCCGAGTCCCAGCTGATTGGCTGGGTCTTCTTTGGTTGCCCTGCATAGGAGAATGGAGCTGGAAAGCAGGTTAGTGGGGTGGGGAGGGAATGGGAATTTTGCAGTATCCATCCCCTGCCACGCCCACCAAGCCACTCCCACCAAGCCATGCCCACAGAAATGATAGTAAACATTTTTGAATCCCACCACTGCCTCCTTCTCTAAACCATTCATTATATGGTTTAATCTTCAGATTCCTGATCCTCTTCATAAAGGATTGGGAAGAGGTGGCAACATTTTATAACCCAGTTTTATGGCCTAATCCTCCCTCTCTCTCATTACTTGGTGTTGAATGGTCGGTCAGAAGCTTTTGGACCGCAAACAAACCTGAGATGGTAATTAGCACGTTCAATCCTTCCAATACGTCCATCTGTTGAAAGCGTCTCCGACTGATCAAGGAATAAACTCGACCTTGTCCACTCCGGTCCAGAAGCCACAATCCATTTTCGGATCCAACCAGTAAATTGACCCCTGTTGAAGTGCGAAGAACATAGCATGGAATGACAAGCGTATCTTTGGAATGGCTGGGTCTTTCAACCATGGGTTTGGGTCAAAACAAATATCCTGGAAACAATCCAAGAACAGAGTGTACCCGCTGGAAAATGTTAGACCAAAGAAAATGCAGATGGGTTGCAGATAAACAGAATTGGAAGGGACTTTGGAGGTCTTCTAGTCTAACCCCCTGCTCTGGCAGGAAATCCTATACCCATGATGGCGAACCTATGGCACACGTGCCACAGATGGCACGCAACGCCATTTGTACTGGCACGCGAGCCACAGGCAAAATTACCTCACTATGCATGCGTGCACCTCCCAGCTGATTTCTGGCCTGTTTGAGGCCTTTTTCGGCCTCCCAGAGGCTTGAGGACAGCTTCTGCAGCCTACGCAGGTCGAAAAATTGGCCCGTTTCATCACTTCCTGTCATACCAGAAGTGATGAAATGGGCCTATTTTTCAGCCTAGAAAGGCTGCAGAAGCTGTCCTCAAGCCTTTGGGAGGCTGAAAATCAGCTGGGAGGAGCAGTGCGGCAAGGGGGGTGGGAATTGCACGAGCATGCCCAGGGGGCTTGCGGGGCCGCATGCATTGCCTTCTGGGTGCTGGTACATGAGTGCATGCATGCGAGCGCACACACAATTTTTGGCACAGAAGCCCCAAAAGGTTAGTCACCACTGTCCTATACCATTTTAGACAAATGGTTATCCAATCTCTTCTTAAAAACATCCAGTGTTGTATGCTCCGTCCCATATTCAGACCAAGTTGCCCTGATTTAAAAAAAAAATCACTTAATCTCTCCCCTGGTATAACCAACAAAGCTAGGAGAGCCCGTGATTTTGAAGGTAATACATAAAGGCAAGGCTAGATGAATCAAAAATTGGAATTAAGATTGCTAGGAGAAATATCAACAACCTCACATATGCAGATGATGCCATTTTAATAGCAGAAAGTGAAGAGGAACGAAAGAACCTCTTGATGCAGGTGAAGAAGGAGAGTGAAAAAGTTCGCTTAAAACTCAACACTGAGAAAACGAAGATCATGGCATCTGGCCCTCTCAATTCCTGGCAAATAGAGGGGGAAGAAATGGAGGTAATGACAGATTTTATTTTCCTGGGCTCCAAGGTCATCGCAGATGGGGACTGCAGCCAAGAAATTAAAGGATGCTTGGCTCCTGGGGAGGAACAGCTATGGCAAATCTAGACCAGCAACACTCCAAAGCAGAGACATCCCCTGCTGCCAACCAAAGTGGTAGATCAAGGCCTGTGGTTTTCCAGTTGCAGAATGTATGGCTGTGAAAGTTTGGACCGTAAGGAAGGCTGAGCGCAAAGAAGGAGCCTTTGCACACTCTGGGGCTGGAGAAAAGACTCTGCGAGTCCCTTGGAACGGCAAGGCATCCAACAGTCAGGTCCCAGCGGCCAAGCATCATCCTGACTGCTCTTCTAGAAGGCAGACTCTGAGGGATAAAGCGGCAAGGCTTTGCGCCTCATGAGCAGGAAGGACTCCTGGAGAAGAGCCTGAAACTGCTGGGAACGATGGAGGGACAAAGAAGAAGAACGGGGACGTGCACGAGAAGGAGGGGGCTGGATGACGTCCTAAAGCAGCTCGGCGTGAGCTAATGGACTCTGGGAGATGGTAGAGAACAGGAAGGCCTGGAGGAACATTGTCCATGGGGTCGCAATGGGTTGGACACAACTTTGCAAATAATAACAATATGTAAGCAGCCTAGGTTCAAATCCCAGAAAGGGTATGGCTAGCTGATGAGAGCTAAACAGCATGAAATAGATCTATACTATCTCCCTTTATTTTTTTGTCAGTAAATATAAATTTAATCTAGTGTTAGAGCATTCGCAACTTTGGGAGGCCAGCTGTTCCACTGATTCAAACAGAAATCTGAAGAAGATGAGGCTTCCATTAGGTTGGGCCCTATTGATAGGTTTGATAAGGAAAGTTGTGATGGAAAGAATGAAAACAAAATGGAAGAATTGTGTATCGTGGGTCAGGGTGGGGAGGCAAAAGAAGCTCCAAGCAAGAGGCTGATAAGAAGATGGCGTTCTTCACCTCAGCACACACATCATTAACCAGCTTTGCTATGCTGTTCTGTTCCTAATTTAAAAACTTGGCCTCTTCCAAACATACATCAAATGAAACCCAGAGAGCTGTAAACTGTAAATTTACATTTCCTGGGATATTTTTTTTCCTGGCGTTTTCATTCGTTTATCTTGTTCCTCATTTAAGACTTAAATATTGTGCCGGCTTCGTGAAGCCTGTCGCTTGATGTCAGAAAGATGAAAAATGAAAGCCGGTGGAGAACCACAAGAATGTAATGCTGAAACAACTGAGAGTGGAGTCCCACATTTGGTATATTGAACGCTGAGGTAGGAACCAGGGGTGAGCTTCAAAAACTTTAGCAAAGAGTTCTCTGCCCGGTTCCTGGCCATGGCAGGCGTGGCCTAGTTGGCCTCCTGCACCACAGCTGGGGGGGGGGCTTTTTGCCCTCCCCGGGCTCCGGAGGCTCTCTGGAAGCTTGAAACAGGCCAATTTCTGGCCTTGCTGAACTTCCGGGCCGTGTGGGAGGGGTGGGGTGGGGTGGGTGGGGCCAACCAGGAGTGGGATTTCGGGGTTCTCCCAACTGCACAGAATCTGAACCCAGGGGCTCTCCCAAACCCCCAGCAGCCCAGCCCTGGTAGGAACCCATGGTGGCCATCAGCTGATGCCCTCAGTCCATTCCAAAATGGAGGGAAGTAGATGTATCTAAATGGACACCTTGAGAGGAGATGCAAGACCTCCTTCACCACTCTCAGTGCCTCCACCAGATGGAGAGAGGACCAGGTTTGTTGTGGCCTTTCGGCCACCAGTCCCTCCAGCAGCTGAATCACAGCAGGAGGAGGAGGAGGTATGGGAGTCAGGGTTAGCATCAAGGCAACCTGGGAACTCCGAGGAGGAAGAGCGAATGGAGCTGGCAGAGAGAGAGAAAAACAGACAGAGGTGGAGCCTGGGCTGGCTGTCAGCTCTCAGGTGGAGGGTCAACAGCCCCAGGTCTGGAGGTAGCTGATGAGGAAGTGGAGGAACAGCTGGGTCCAGTACCTGATGCGTGGATGCACAGAAGGCAGAGGAGAGGAGAGGAGAGCAGTGGAAATCTATGGACCAGTCCTTGGGATAGAAGAGCCACCGCTGCTAGCAAAGCCCTACCCTACCTCTGGGGATAAAAGGCAGGGGGCAGAGATGAATAGGTCTGGCACACAACTATTCATCTTCTGGCCGGATTTGTTAATCTGTGCTGAGAGAGAAACTTTTTGCCAGGGCTGCCGGTATTCCTAATGAAGGAATCTTTATGTTCACGTCAGAGGGTTTGCCACATTTGAAGAGCTGGGTCAGAACAAGGTTTTTGCGTACAATGGGTGCACAAAACCTTTCCTTTCTTAGTTTTACATGAGAAAAAGAAGCAAGGACTCTATAGAGCAACATCTTGTTGAAGTTCAAGAAAGATATAATCAAGACATAAATAAGTGAATCATTTTCTTAGTGCAGTATCTTCCCTCCCTGCTCTTACTACTCCAGAATGGTTTCTTGATTGAACATCCACCTCTCCTATCACCCCATCACCAAGACTGTATCCAGATATTATACTAAGCCATGGCTTAGCCATAGTTTGTTGAGTAGAACACAATGCCTGGATCCGTCCACAATCAAACCATGGATACCTCAATTTACTAAGGCCAAACCAAACCAGGTTGAGCAGACATGAGGCAACATAGGGGCACATTTGAACTCTACATTCAAAAGTCTGTGTCCTATATTGTCTGAAAGGGCAAAAAACTGGCCCTGTTGTCTAAACACCTGTCTCTGCTTCAAACTAAGTGACTCACCCCACAGCGCAGCACACAAGATTTCGGAATTGAACTTCTTTTTATATTTGCGGATTTCGGGGCTGTCACTCTGCGGCCGGATATTTGTAGGGTTCACATTGACCACAGAACCTTTTCTTGTATTTTGCCGGCTAGGAGGATCCATTTTCACATTAGACGCTGGACAAAAAAAGAGAGAAGATTTATGAATATAGCTGTGGGCTTGAACATCTCTAAAGGTACATGGCATCTATATTTTACTTTCTAATAAGAGTGGGGTGGGTTACGAATTATGATGATGGTTATGACATGTGGTGGACTGGCAGGGAGAAGAATGGAAGAGAGACAATCAAGATAGAAAATGAGGTTGTTGGCAACTATCTCCTAAATGACACCTGAGTTCAGGTGGCAAGAAATCCAGGAAGAAGCATTTCAAATAATTTAAAGAAGTTCTGCTTAAATATTTCCCTATAACTCAGACATTCTTATTAGTTGAGTTTACTTTATTGTCATTGCACCTTGTGCAACAAAATCAAATACCAGTGCGCATCATGACCATGAAAATAAACACAAACACACATCCTTCACACTCCACACATTGAACCGAAAACCTGCAACACTGCACCAACACTGCACTATACAGTAGAATTCAAAAGAGCGACTGCACTGGGATAGAACCCGTTTTTCAGCCTATTTGTGCTTGTTTTTAATACTCTACTGTCTGCCAAATGATAATAGTTTTAAAAAAAAGGGGGTGCCCAGGATGAGTTGGATCTTTGAGAATGGCTTGAACTTTCTTAAGGCAGTGGGAGCTATAAAGCTCTTCCAAAGAAGGGAGAGGGCAATCAATGCTCTTCTGGGCAATGACATTAACCCTCTGGATTGTTTTCCTATCTGCCACTGTGCAATTGGCAGTGGTGCAGAATATATACAGTTTATATACAGAGGTGTATTATGTTAAAATGTTCTCTATGGTGCAGTGATAGAAGGTCACCAGCAGTTTTTCATTCAGTTGTTGTTTCCTGAGAAGCCTCAGGTAGTATAATCTCTGCTGGGCCCTTTTGACCAGGGCTGAATGTGGGCACCCCAGGTCAGGTCCTCTTTTAGGGTAGGATCCAGAAACTTAAAACTGGCCACTTGCTCCCCTCAGTCTCCATTGATAAGCAAGGGCTGGATTTCTGATCTGTTCCTTCTACACTGTAAGCTACTTGGTTTTATTGGTGTTGAGGAACAAGTTATTGTCTCCACACCACAAAAGCAACCAGTCCACCCTCATCTCCCCTGGAGATGAGTCCCACCACTGACAAAAGACAATATTTGTAACTCAGAGTTGAACTCTGGGGTCCTTAGTGTTTTCTGAGTTTGGTTGTTTTCTTGCACATGTTTCATGACCCTACCAGGTAACATCATCAGTGCTAGATGCAAGTGGGATTTGCTCCTTGTTTAAAACAGAACTATCCAGCAGCCAACACCCAGGTAAGTAGGGATTAATCCCAGACAAACAATCAAACAGAAAACAATACCCTAATTTAGGAACTACCTCAGAGAAAAACAGCGGGATAGAGAAGCACAGAAAATGAAAGCAAACCCCACTCCCTCCTAGCATTGATGATGTTACCTTGTTGGGTAATGAAAAGTCTGCAAGAAAACAACCAAGAACCCCGCAATTCTTATCACGGTTTTCAAGTTCTTCATTTACTCCAAAATAGCTCTGGCCCTACTGATTTTGGGGCAATTCTTTCTTCTTGGTCTTGCCCACCCTACATGGAGTTTAACATTGATGGTCTGTTCAACCAACTCTCCAGATTCCAGGGACTTACATTCTAACCACTGAGCTTTGACCTCATCCTGGATGCCAGGAAATTATAGTTCTACCCACTTAGTAAAAGAGACAAGGATGACCTTATCTATACTCACGGGAACCACAGTTTGGTCCAGTCGGACTGGAGTGAGGTGAGATTTGGAGAAGTCTAGGATCAATGAAGGATGTAAAAGATGATGTAGAAGAAGAACTGTTTTTGGAAGGGGTACTGTCAGCATTCAGTGCCTGCTATTAAAAATAAGAATAAAAAATAAATTAAGGATATCCCTCCAATTGTTTCCTGCCAGGATTCAAGAGCTGCAGCTTATGGGCTGGATATGATGAAGCAAATAGTCATGCTTCACCATGTGAGATCTCACATAATTTGTGTTTGATATGTTGGGGTGCAGTCCTGAAATGGAGCTGCTGTTTTTGCTGGTCGGAAAGAGTTCAGCAACTGGAGTCAGTCCAGCTAAGGTCCCTCAAAGCCCAACGGGATGATGAAAGGGACATAACAATGAGCAAAGATCACAATTAATATTCTATTTAGGAGCATGAAAGAAGAGATTTACCCCAACACTTTCTACTTCACCTTTAAATACAAAAAGTCAGTGGTGGTATTCAAATTGTTTTACTACCAGTTCTGTGGGCGTTACTTGGTGTGGCTTGGTGGGCGTGAAAATCCCCATTCCCTTCCCACCCCGCTAACCTGCTTTCCAGCTCCGTTCTCCTGTGCAGGGCAACAAAATAAGACCCTGCCAATCAGTTGGGACTCAATGGGAGGCGGAGAAGAGATGGGGGCGGGGCCAGTCAGAGGTGTCAATTCAATTCAAAGTCAATTCAAAATTTCTGCTAGTGGTTCTCCAGAACTGGTCAGAACCGGCTGAATACCACCTCTGCAAAAAGTGGATGTGGATAACAGACTAAGGGGAAGGAGCAGGAAGTAGATATGATCAACCTCCCAACTATATCCAAAGCAAAATAGCTCCTTCACAGAAGTGGGATTCAGCAGGTTCTGATCAGTTCTGGAGAGCTGGTAGGGGAAATTTTGAATTGTTCGGAGAACTGGCAAATCCCACCTCTGACTGGAGATCTTGCAGTATCCTTCCCCTGCCACGCCCACCAAACCATGCTTACAGAACCGGTAGTAAAACAATTTGAATCCCGCTACTGCTCCTTCAGCTTCCCATGGATGGACTCTCTCATCAATGGTGACCTAGATGCATCACTTCTTGGGGCCCCATCTTGATTTGTATTTTTGCAGAGCTGTACAACTATTAGACAAATGGACACACATGTCCCTTCTACTTCTCCCCATACACACACAGGATATGGTGGTCCTCAGAACCTGAAGTTCATCATTCCCCCCCCCTTTTTTTTTTTAAAAAAAATCCTTTCAACATTTGTTACTGGTTTAAGAACTTTAACCTGGTTAGCAGGAAGATTGTTTGGAAGTTCTTGAGCAGAAGTTTTCATTTGGTTTGCTGAAATCTGACTCTGTTGGAGGAGGTCGGGCAGGAGGTAATTTTGGTTGTTCATGTTCCAGAGTTCTTCACGAGCGTCACAGCCATATTTTCCTGCAGCATTATCCTGCACCAAAGAACAAATTGAACCACTAAGTTGCAACCAGGCTTAGGGAAGTATTCTACACCCCTCCAATCTATACCTTCCTTCCTTTCTATATGTAGCGGTGGGGAAACTTGTCCAAATCTCTGTCCTTCCTCAAAGCTAATGGAGATCAGATTATGGAAAGAAAGTCAACACTCTGTGGATCAGGGGAATAGAATACAACAATATGGTGACGAAAATGGGATGCTGTTGGACAACATGGGCTTTAAAGCAGGGGTCTCCAGCCTTGGCCACTTTAAGACTTGTGGACTTCAACTCCCAGAGTTCCTGAGCTAACATGACTGGAGGAAGAATTCTGGGAGCTGAAGTCCACAAGTCTTAAAGGTGTCAAGTTTGAAGAGGGGTCAAGTTTGAAGACCCCCGAGTTAGGTGATGGATTTGTGTGTCGTTACACACACACACACACACACAAACTTTTCTCATAATTTGGTGTCATTTATCAAGTTTGGGAAGCCCTGCCTTAAAATTTGGAGTGAGCCATAGGAAAAAGAACTTTCTTTTCTTCCTCTTCTTCCTTTTTAAACTAAGAAGAAATTTCCTGACAGTGAGAACAGTTCATCAATGGAACAGTGCTCCATCACTTGAGGTGTTCAAGAAAAGATTGGACAACCATTTGGCCAGGATGATATGCAGTCTCCTGCCTTTAGCAGGAGTCTTGGACTAGAACAGGGGTCGCCAACCTTTTGGACCTCAGGAATCATCAAACTCATAATTTTAAATCCTGGGGACTACTAATATGAATTTTGACTGATGGTGGCTTGCTGATATTAATGGGAGAGAGAGAGAGAGAGAGAGAGATCTGATCTAACCCCCCCCCCC
>BHFT01016925.1:141422-164183 GCA_004320025.1 Laticauda laticaudata
ACCCCCCCCCCCTCTCTCTCTCTCTCTCTCTCACACACACACACACACACACACCCCAACACACAGAGGCAGGGGTAGGATCAAAATTTCTTAACAACCGGTTCTGTGGGCGTGGCCTAATTGAATCACAGAATCACAGATTCACTCAGAGATCTATCTATCTGCAATCTGCTACCTGAGTCGGCATGGAAAATAGAAGATTCAGTCCTAAGGAAGCTTCAGCTCTGCTTTTAGATTAGCTAGAAGCAAAAAGTCCAATGGTTTCCTGCTTTCTAGCTAATCTAAATCTCCTGGCACAGCAGAAGAGCTGATGGTCAGGAAAAGAAAAGGAAAAATAGCAACTTAGAAGGCAAATTTGCTGGGTAAGCTCTCGGATTCTATGAGTCTAAAGATAAGCTTTCCGTGTCAAATTTTGAGAAAGCAGCAAGAGTTAGGGCCCACTTATTCTCACCAAAACCTTTGTGAATGAAATCAAAGAAATGTCCATCCTGGATTTCTTTTGCAGTAGAAATAAACCTTCTTCAGACTGTATTGATGGGGTGCCTTGAATGACAGGAGAAGCGGATTTGGGACAGCTTTTATTTCTATTGGAATGTATAAAGAATAAATTGGCCTGCAAGCACGTTGGGTTTTATTAGAATGGAACTGTTTTGGATCGAAGCAGGCTTGCCGTCTTAACCCACAAACAACCTGGCTGCAGTCCTGACTGTGGTTTGGAAAATCTTTGAATTCTTTCAGCTTTACAATCCCATGAGAGCTTCGGATTTGAAAGTTTGGCAATTCCTGAAAGGTTGCAGAGCCAAGAGGGATGCAACTGCAGATAATGGGATGCTGCCTCTTCCTCTCCAAGCAAATGTGAAGCCAGAACTGAAAAAAAGATGGTTTGTTGCAAGCATAGAAGAGGGAAACTGTCGGCCATGGACTTTGCTGGCTGGGAGGAAGCTTGGCAAATGCCAGCATGAATCTAGAGGTGACACCAAGTTTTCAAAAGCCAAGATTTTCTCACTGGGCAAATATGGAAACATGGAGAAGAGAAGGATGCACAGGTAATCCTCAATTTACAACCAAAATTGAGCACAGAAGCTATGTCACTAGTCAAGATAATTCTTAAGTGAGTTTTGTCCCCATTATATGACCAGTTCAGTGAATCACTGGTGGTGCAGTGGCCTAGAGGTAGAGTTCTTTTCTCACAATCCGAAGGCTGTGAGTTCAATCCTAGATAGAGGCAGATATTTTTCTCTCTGAGCATGTTGAGATTATATTTGCTGAATATAACTCCACATTGGCAACAGGAAGGGCATCCGGCCAGGAAACAATCAGCTCCATTCGGTTGCCTAGACTCCAACCCACAAGGGATTATGGGGTCATTAAAAGAAGATGATGATTAAGTGAATTGCTGCAGTCATTAAGTTGCTAAGATTCGCTTCTCGATGATGGGCTTTGTTTAAAAACAGCAGTGACAATGATGGCAAGAAAAATTCATAAAATAGAACGCAACTCGCTGAACAATTACCTGGCCTACCAATGGTCTAGTTTTGATCGTAAATCAAATCCAGCAACAACATTCACAGGTGTTTTTTTTCCTTTAAAACACTGGGGAGGTTTTGAACGGTCTAAAAGAAGTTTCAATGAAGCTTTGTCTTCCCAAGCATTTAAGCTGACTTCATAACCTTTCATAATTCCCTTGCTTTTAATCTGATTATTCTAATTCCCGTAAGCCAAAGGATCAGATCTGGCTAACATGGAGATTTAGTGTGCTTGTTCAAAGCATGAACCCCAAGGGAACCGAATCTAAAGAAAATATGGATAGATGTGCTTGTCCTGTCTTTTTTTTTAGAAGAAACTGCTCTTTATTTTTCTTGTTTCATTTCCATCGTTTCCTTCCTGTATAGCTTTCTAAAAGGGACCAAAGATAATTCTCGATTGGCAACATTCACTTAGTGACTGTTTGAAGGCACTGGGAAAAGGGGACTTATGACCATTTTTCACACTGTTGCACCAGAGGATGGGATTCCACCGGTTTGGACCGGTTCAGGTGAACCGGATGTTAAATTTGCATCTGGTTTGCCAAACCAGTATTTGAACAGACTGGATGGCCCCACCCTCCCCTCCCGTGAGTCTCCACGTGGCCCATTTTGGATGCTCTGGGAGGGGGAAAAACGGGCCTTCCGGAAGTCTGGAAATGGGCCTATTTCTGGCTTCCGGAGGGCCCCCAGAGCCCGGGAGAGGCTGTTTTCGCTCTCCCAGAGGCCCAGGGGAAGCCTCTGGACCCTTGGGAAGGTGAAAAATGGCCCTCCCAGAAGTTCCAGTCGGCCATGCCCACCATGGCCACGTCCACCCAGCAAGTGGGCAGCTAACCAGTTGCTGGGATTTTTGAATCCCACCCCTGGTTGCAACTATCCTTGTAGTGAGATGTTCAAAATTCAGATCAAATTCTTTATTGGCCAAGTGTGATTAGATACACACAAGGAATTGGTCCCCAGTGCATGTAAACTTTCAGTGTACATACAACAGTAATGATATTAATCAGTCATTGTAAAAATACATGTATCATAAAATGCTTGGCAACTGGCTCATATTTACGATGGTTGCAAGTGTCCAGGGTCCTATGAGCCAGTGGTGGGATTCAATTTTTTTTTACTACTGGTTCTGTGGGCGTGGCTTGGTGGGTGTGGTGGGGGAAGGATACTGCAAAATCCCCACTCCGTCCCCACCTCACTAACCTGCTTTCCAGCTCCATTCTCCTGTGCAGGGCAAAGAAGACCCAGCCAATCAGTTGGGACCCAATGGGAGGCGGAGCATAGATGGGGTGGCGCCAGTCAGAGGTGGGATTTGCCGGTTCTACGAACTACTCAAAATATCCACTGCAGGTTCTCCAGAACTAGTCAGAACTGGCTGAATATCATCTCTGCTGTGTCTTTTGTGACATGAGGAAGTCAGATTCACTTAACAACCAAGATACTAACTTAACATCTACAGTGATTCGCTTAACTGCTGTGGCCAGAAAGGTCATGAAATGGGACAAAACTCACTTAGCAATGGTCTCGCTTAGCCATGGGAATTTTTGGGCTCAGTTGTGGTCGTAAGCTGAAGATTACCTGTACTGAGAGAGGGCTGCCTTGGAATGGAGGCTATCATAAATTAAATTATCCTGAGGTAATTCGTATCTCTCCTTTGATTTAGTTTCCCAGCAAGATTTATGCTGATTCTAAGTATTGTATCTTGTGATTTATGATGAATGTATTTTTATTAAGATCATGATTTATCTCTTATAGCTTTTGTGTACAATGAGAGCTTATGTACTGAAGACAAATTCCTTGTATGTCCAATCACACTTGAGCAATGAAGAATTCTCCTCTCCTCTCCACTATTGTATTGTATTGTATTGTATTGTATTGTATTGTATTGTATTGTATTGTATTGTATTGTATTGTATTGTATTGTATTGTATTGTATTGGATTGGATTGGATTGGATTGGATTGGATTGGATTGCATTGGATTCTATTCTATTCTATTCTATTCTTCTCAAAGATCAGGAAAGCCAATTTTTACAATCAAAATGTGAGCAGACACTTGAAAAAAAGGGGGTGAGGCTAAGTTGCCAACTGGACAGAAGGGAACATGACTTTTCCATTATTATTACTATTATTATTATTACTAATAATAATAATAATAATAATAATAATAATAATAATAATAATAATAATTTGGGGGGACCCATCCACTGGATTCCTCTCCCAACCCTCGCAAAGAATTACCTGGCGATCCGCTATAAGGCTGGGAGAGTTCAGCTCGATCCCGTCAGCAACTCCTGCCCTTGAGAAGCTGGTCACTCCGTTGCCGAGCAGTTGCCTAGTAACAAATTCCAATTAGCCGAGGAGAAGGAGAGGAAAATCAATGCATTTTTAAAAGACCCTCCAAGAAAGATGCCAAAGGAAAACCACACACACACACACACACACACACGTATGCAGACATACACACACAAAATAAAAACATGACAAAACAGCAGAATCTAAGAATCGTTTTTATCCCCCAAAAAAGTACTTTTTTTCAGGAGGCAACTGGGCTTTCCTTTTCTTTTTTTCTTTTGAAGACTTTTCACTTCTCCTCTGAGAAACTTCTTCAGCTCTGACTGAATGGTGGAGGATGGAAGGATTGATATTCCTTGCAGACAGCTGGGGATGCTACAATGGTCATTACATGTGAAAAGTGATCCAAAGTCACTTTTTTGCCCAGTGCCGTTGTAACTCCGAACGACCAGTCAATCAACTATATTGTACGTCAAGAACTCTCCGTACAGGACAGGCATAATATTTCATATTTAACTTCTGCTTTCCCCCAGGATATAAATTTGGAAGTTTTTAAAGCAAATGGTGTTTCTCTCCTTTCACCTCCCCTCACCCAAGGATGGGCTGCTGGGGGTTCGGATGGGTTCGGGAGAGCCCCTAGCTTCTGCTGTGCAGATCGGAGAACCCTCCAATCCCACTCCTGGCTGGCCTTGACTACCCCTCCCCGCCCTTCCCCTCCCAGGAGTCCCCATGTGGCCCATTTTGGATGCAGGTAAGTGCAGGGCACGGCGGAGGCTCAGGGAGAGTGAAAAATGGGCCTTCCAGAAGTTCAGAAAGGCCAGAAATGGGCCTGTTTCCAGCTTCCAGAGAGCCTCTGGAGCCTGGGAAGCCCTTTTTCACCCTCCTGGAAGCTCAAGAAAGCCTCCAGAGTCCGGGGAGGATGACAACACCCCCCCCTCCTTGCTATGGTGCAGGAGGCTGACGAGGCTACGCCTACCATGGCCATGCCCACCCAGCAACCGGGCAGAGAACCTGTTGCTAAAATTTGCCCACTTCAAGCTTTTCTCCCAAAGACCTGGCACATTTTGTTATCCTATCTCTTTCTGATCACGCGGAGCNAGCTTTTCTCCCAAAGACCTGGCACATTTTTTTATCCTATCTCTTTCTGATCACGCGGAGCTTCCTCTCCTCCGAGTAATGCCCAGACGGGCAGCTTGCAAATGGTGGTGCGGGCAGCTTTGAAAGAGCACATTCATCGGCATTCTGTGCGGAGGCAGCTATTTAAAAAAAGGAAAGGTCAGAACCGACAGCTGGGCTCATTGTAAGGAAACCCAAACCGTTGAAAGCCGCATCCAAATACATGCTGCTCGGAATGCAGGACCCTCCGCCTGGGAATTAAAAGGTGTAACGTTCCATCGTATCTCATCTTGGACCGACGCCACCTGGAATATGTGTCAAATCTGAGATATGATGGGGGACAAGGGACACCTGACCGTCTTTTGGATGGAGATCATCCCTATCTCCTTGAACTGAAGTTATTTGAATTTTTTTTTAAAAAAAATTAGGCAGGCATTCAGAAATAATAAAAAATGCACAGCAAAACATCATTCTGGCATTTGCTGATATTTCCACTCTGGAATTTTAAGGGATAAGTGTCCCTTTTTTCAACAGATGAAAACCGTCATGGAGGCCAACAAGAAAGCAGAGTCAAGAAATAGAATAGAATGGAATGAATGAGCTGGAAGGGACCTTGGAGGTCTTCTAGTCCAGCCCCCTGCTTAAGTAGAAAAGGGACTTTCTAGGCTCTTCTGAAAAACCTCCAGTGATAAAGCACCTACAACTTTTGGAGGCAAGCTGTTCCACTGGTTAATTGTCCTCACTGTTAAGAAGTTTCTCTTTAGTTCTAGGTTGCTTCTCTCTTTGGTTGGTTTCCATCCATTGTTTCTTGTCCTGCCCTCAGGTGCTTTGGAAAATAATTTGATCCCTCTCTTTTTTGTCGCAGCCCCTCAAATACTGGAATACTATTATTATGCCAGCCCTAATTCTTCTCTTCTTTAGACTAGCCAAACCCAAAACCTGCAGCTGTTCTTCATATGTTTTATTCATGTAATGCAGGTAGTCCTCAACTTATGATGACTATCGAGTCCCAAATGTATGTTCTCAAGTGAGATATTTGTTAAGTGACTTTTGCTCCCATTTTATGACCTTATGCTGTGGTTCGCCAGCAGCAGGTGCAGAGGGCTAAAGTCTTGGAGAGCGAGGGCTCAGATGAGGGGCCTGCGTGGGATGCAGGGATGGGGCCAGGACCATCAGGGAGTGGAGTGCTGCCTTCAGAGGTGGCGGAGGCTGGCAGCAGTGATGAAGAGGCCACCGAGGAGCCTGTGCCCAGTGCACATGCACCCAGGGCTGCTCGAAGGAAAGAGCAGCTGCAGCAGTATGGGCGACTCGGGAGTAAGGCTGCCCCTCCCTCAAGAGATAAAAGCCAGCTGAGAAACCGGAGTTCTTTGCAGGAAGCGAAGAGGTTTTGGACTCAAGCCTTGTGGATGTTCAGACTATCTTGGTTGGTGTTTGGAAACTCTTTGTATTTGAAATATTTCTTAGTAACCTTATCTTGTGTTCTTGGCAGTCTTGCACAACCTTGGCAGGCTTGTTCTTTTCAGAGACAATTAGTTTAAAACAGCCTTTTAACCAGGAAGAAACGGAATTCATAAAGAATCATTAAAAGGTTTTTCTGTTACCTCCGTTTGGTGTTTGTTTCCTCGGAACAAGGTTTGGTCAGAACACCTTTCTTGCCTCAGTGGTTAAGTGAATTGTCACATGTAATAAGTTAGTCACCTGGTTGTTTAGTGAATCTGGCTTTCCTATTGATTCAGCTTGTTAGAAGGTCACAAAATGGAGATTGCGTGGTCCTGGAAGACTACCACCATCATAAGGACGAGTCAGTTGCCAAGTGTCCAAATTTTGATCACATGGCAATGGTCATATGTGTGAAAACTGGTCATGTTACTTTTTACTTTTTTCTCATGCCATTGTAAATCAAAAACTCCTGTAACATTTATTTCATTTATTAATCAATCCAATTGGTGTAGCCACCCTTCTACCTGTGGAACTCTGGAGGGTGAACAAAAGATTAAGCATAGCAGATCATCAGTAGATTAAAAAAACAGAGTCATAAGCATAAGCACCCATTTGCCCGTCTGTTTTCCCAAAATATACCAAGCTCTTTTAACATCCCAGTAAAATCATGGTGGGAAGTCAAAACTACGTGTCCTTCAGAAATGGCTTCATTGCTGACACCCAAACTAAGTTACTTGTATTCTATTAACTTTGAAGTTAGTCATCCATGGCTGGAGGCTGAAGATTGGGAGAACCAACCTTATGTGCCCATCACCCTCCTCATCCTCATCGCTGCTGCAGATTTCGTCACTGGAGGAGGAATATTCTAGAGACTTCCGGAGCAGATGGCTGCCAACTTTCTCCTTGTTCCACAAAGCTGGGCTCTACGAATGAAAGGAACGTGGTTTGTAAACTTGAGCATGTACAAGGCCTTGGCACAAAGCAACCCCTGATCTAAGCCACCTTTAAATACATACCTTTATTATAAATATTTATATATTATAGAAAAATAAAATAAAGTATTGCAACGTTGGCAAGAACAAGTTGCCTGGCCTGGCCATGAAAGGATTAGGAGTTGAGCTAACCTCAAATAAGTCTTTACTTTTACTTGTCTTTCTGTCTCTCCTAGCCTCTCTTTTAATTGTGATTTATTACAAGTATTTCCATCTTGGCCTTCAGGATAAACAATCCCAAATAGGTTGGAATACTAGCTACCGTAAATAAAAATGCAATAAATATTTGACAACAAACCGAACCCTTATTTGGGAAGGCCCATTTTTAAGCGAACAGGTAGTCCTTGACTTATGACTCTGAGTCCACAATTTGAGTTGTAAGCTTTGAGAATTGTAAAGTGTGTCACCATGTAACCAGGCCTGATTTTATCCATTTTTACAGTGGCCATAAAACAAACACCACAGTCATTACATGAAACCATTGTTCCTCCATTTTTATAGTCCATTATCACCTCAAACGGTTACTAATAAAACTTTTCTAAGTCAAAGATTATCTGTAGTCACCTCACCATTCTTCATGATTTGGGTTCATCCCTTTCCTCCTTGCTGGTCTCCAGATCAATTCAAGGACTGATTTAGGATATGCCAATGACAAATCTTTGTATTTAAATGAAAGTCTCCTTCAGATATTGAAGGACTGCTGTTTTCTTTTGAAAGAAAACCCACAGCTCCTAAACGGAATACAGTACAGGTGGTAGATTCAGAAGAGCTGGGCTTTCTCAGAGAAATTCAGAAGAGCCTCCTGAAGCTCTGAAGAGCAGCTCAGAATCAACTTGATGATCCAATGTCATGACTTCAAAGGAAGTCCTTATGTTCAGAGTCGACATCTTGTCTGAGAGTGCCACTACACTAATCCCCATCAAGATACTTGTTTTAACCAAGTGGAATGCTCTCATGTGATGGATGCTCTCATGTGATTCTTCTCTCAAATACAAGAGGAAGGAACATAATAAGCCTTAACTTGTCCTGTGTGGCACAACACCGAAACCCCGTCTTCTGAATATTCAAAACATTGAACCAGCCGACACATCATACCAAGCAAAGCACAATGAAAACGAAACACCTCTGGGTCTTGATAAAAGACAGATAAACAGAGCGGACACTTAATTTGATTAATTAACAGATGGAGACGAAGGATAAAGTCAGTCAAGCCCAGGCTGACTTCAGTTGTAACAGATTAACAGAGTTGGAAGGGATCTTGTAGGTCATCTAGTCCAATCCCCTGCCCAGGCAGGAGACCCTAACCATTTCTGACAAATGGCAATCCAGCCTCTTCTTGAAAGCCTTCAGTGTTGAAGCTACCATAACTTCTGAAGGCAACTTCTGTTACATTGGTTGATTGTTCTCATGGTCAGAAAGTTTCTCCTTATTTCCAGGTTGAATCTCTCCTTGATCAGTTTCCATCCCTTCTTCCTTATCTGGCCTACAGGTGCCTTGGAGAATAGCTTGACCCCCTTCCTCCTCTCTCTGGCAGCCCCTCAAATATTGGAAGATGCTCTCCTGTCTCCCCTGGTCCTTCTCTTCTCTAGACTAGCCAGGCCCAGTTCCTATAACCATTCATTGTATATTTTAGCCTCCAGTCCCCTAATCATATTGGTTGCTCTTCTCTGCACTCCTTTGAAAGTCTCAACATCTTTTTTATAGTGTGGTGACCAAAACTGAATGCTGTATTCTAGCTGTGGTCTTACTAAGGCTTCATGGACCTCCTCATTAGCAGTAGGGAAGTGATTTGGTAGCACCTCTTGATGCATTTAGAATCATGTTAAAGATACATATTTTTAAAGACATTCATTAGGGGTTAGAGTAGAAACCATAAAAAAAGAAAGAAAAGAAAAGAACTTTAATGGGACTAAAAGAAAAGGAGTACCAAAATTAACCTTGAGACCAGAAGAGAACAATAATGTAGCAGGAACCGTAGAAGAATTAGAAGGTATAAGGAGAAAAAAAACTTACTGAAATTTGGCCTGAACGGGATGTATTTTCAGGTTTCTTACAGGACTGGAGATGTCTGTTGTCTATTCTGGAGGACTCTGGATGTTGTAAACAGAAATGTTTACTGATGCATGCATATTATTTAATCATTTAAATAAGAGCACTGCATCTTAAGATGTCTATAGATTGCCCCAGGGATCCACTTGCTAGCAAATTGTCCAAAGCAATACAATTCACCTGCTCTTCACTTCCAAACAGATGCGTTTTGTGTCTCACATATTTGTTGTACTTTAACTGGTAAAGAACACAAAGAAACTTCAGTGGGTTCTTTCATCCTAAGCTATTGTGTTTTATGAAATGGATTTGATACACACATACACACACACACACACACACATATATATATATCAATGTGCTATTTTACAACTCCTCTATGCTATTTCAAGGACATTTTAGAGTGGAAAACCAGATAAGTTTTAAAAGAGAGTACTCTGAGAAAATTTAATTTAGCTTTGGTAAGCTAAAAACAATGGGTCCTAATCTGGGCTCCATCAACAAATTAAGAAGTTCCCTGAACTTGGATAGAGGAAAAAAAATATTTTTACTAACCTTTAACGGAAATTTAGTTTTTCATTAAGCAAAAAAAGTAAGTTTATGGCCTCTGCACTCCAAAAAAAAACATTTATCAACTAAAATGAAACTCACAGTCTAAAATTATTACACCCTAAAAAGGGCATTATTTTGTCCTTGGCTCAGAGGACTGATGAAGATATTTGTTGTTTTTAGAAAATAATTCAGAATAGAATAACAGAGTTGGAAGGACCCTTGGAGGTCTTCTAGTCCAACCCTTTGCTTAGGCAGGAAACCCTATAACATCTCAGACAAATGGTTGTCCAATCTCTTCTTAAAAACTTCCAGTGTTGGAGCATTTACAACTTCTGGAGGCAAGGAGTTCCACTGGTTAATTGTTCTCGCTGTCAGGATATTTCTCCTTAATTCTAGGTTGCTTCTCTCTTTGATGAGTTTCCATCCATTGTGTCTTGTCCTACCTGATTTAGAGAATAGCTTGACTTTTGATAACTGTGCTTGAGTATCATTGCTTTCCTCTGTCACACAGTCTGTAGCTTGGTTTTCTAACCAATGCATTTAAGTATATTTTTCTGAGAAAGAGTCTGTAGGTTTTCCCAGACTCTCAAAGGGGTTCAGACACAAAAATATACACAGGATTGACCTGGGTTAGGTGGAGAGGAGGGATTATTTGAAGTCACCAGTTGACTTCAGAGCCCAGGAGACCTCAAGATCCCGCCAACCTAATCTTCTGTCTCCTCTACCCACTGACTCATTTCCATCCAAGCTCCAAGCATTTCTGCCACATGCCATATGTAAAACATATGGAAATATTCTCCTTCCTGTCTTAAGGCAACCCTCCAGCTCTTCTGACTGACAAATTTACATATCTTGCTGGGTAAAATAAAAGCCAAGGCTGAAGAAGAAGAAGAAAAAAAAACCCCAACCAGTTAATTCTTTGCAAACACCAACAGCATCTCTCTGGATTTGAGCATGCCCTGCAGTTAATAAAAACATCTAGAGTGCAGATGTTCACCCACGCACATATAAAGTCATGGTAAGATGGGGCTAGCATGAGGAAAGCAGTTAGCAAACAAACATAAGTAATAGAATACCTTTTTTCTCCTTGAGCTTTGCTTTCCCACATTCTCTTTCCTAGGGCATGGGAAACCTTAAATTCTAGTTGGATCATCCAGATAGTCTAAAGCGTGACTCAAAAATTACCTGAGATCAATTGACTGTTCTGCTGGGACTTGAAGTCCTTTGGCTTGTTGCCATTGAAGTCTTTGTAGCTGTTATTGGATTTTGCTTTCAGATCCCCCAGGAGTGGCTGATGTGAGCTGTAAAGAGGAATGACAAGGGGAAGAGGAGGAGAAGGAAGAAGAGGAGGGAAAAAAATGAAAACAAGGGAAGAAGGTGGGGAAGAGGAGGGGAGGGAAGAGAACAGGAACAAAAACAAAAACAAAGAGAATGTGTTAGGAGAAGGAGGAAGAGGAGGAAGAGGAGGAGGAGGATGAGAAGAAGAGGAGGAGGAAGAAATAAAGGTGGAGGAGAAAGAAAACAAGGGCAAGGAGAAAGAAGAGATTACATTCAGCCACTAACATTATAAAAACTCATTCCATATTACAATATACTTCAAAGAGATAACCAATTCCAGACTAACGTGTCTAAAACCACAATAACAACATTTCCATTAAAACTATCAAAAAAATCCTACAGAGACCACAGAGGTTTGGAAATACTACCCTTGGAGGCTTATAATGCTCATCTCAAATGTCAGGTGAAAATTACAATCCTCAATTACAATCCTTCCCCGACTTGGAACAAAATTTCAATCAGAACAGAGTTACCACCTTCCCCCTTCTAGCTAAAAAACAAAAAATGTCAATGAATCAAGCTCAGGTTTTGGAAATTGCAACAAAGCAGTTTTCTTGGGTACCACAAGTGGTTTGCTTTCACCTTTCACTTTTTTCCACTTCTCTTTCTCTCTCCTTCCTCCATACCTCTCTTATAGCCTTCACGCTAGAGGCTCCCGCAGAAGACAATTTGGTCCTGCTGAAATTCTGAATTGTTGGCTCACAAAGGACTCTTGAAATTTGGACCGAAGCTACACTTGTTTGAAGACTACAAACTGCTCAACTGCATGCAGATCGATAGGAGAAGGAATTGCACCCACCTCGAAGGGAAACTCTGTTGCCCACACTGATCTCTGGTGTAAAACGTAGAGGTTGTCCTTTGAGGAACCTATAAAGATTAAAAGCCCAGGAAAGTCAGAACTGATTACATCTGCATTTTTTTTTGGTAGTACTGTCTATATTGGCATTTCTTTACCTCAGTCACTTTAAGGTGTGTGGACTTGAACTCCCAGAATTCCCCTGGCTATTTGAGTAAGACCACACCTAGAAAGTAAGTAAGACCACACCTTTCCTGTAGTCTTTGAGTAAGACCACACCTTTCCTTAGTAAGACCACACCTAGAATCCTGCATCCAGTTTAGGGTCACCACACTATAAAAAAGATGTTGAGACTCTAGAAAGTGTGCAGAGAAGAGCAACCAGGATGATGAGGGGACTGGAGACTAAAACATACGATGAATGATTGCAGGAATTGGGCTTGGCTGATCTAGTGGAGAGAAGGACCAGGTGAGACAGAATAGCAGTCTTCCAATGTTTGAGGGGGCTACTGTGGATAGGAGGAAGAGATCAAGCTATTTTCCAAGGCACCTTTGAAGACCAGACAAGGAATAATGGATGGAAACTGAACAAGGAGAGATTCAACCTGGAAATAAGGAGAAACTTTCTGATTGTGAGTACAATCAACCCATGGAACAGAAGTTGCCCTCAGAAGTTTGTGGGAGCTTCATTGCTTGAGACTTTCAAGAAGGGATTGGACTGCTATCAGTCAGAAATGGTGTAGGGTCTCCTGCTTGGGCAGGGGATTGGACTAGGTGACCGACAAGGTCCTTTCCAAGTCTTTTAATCTGTTAAATGGGTACCACACTAAACTTGCCCAGCAAAGACCTCCAAGAGGGAAAAAAATAAAAACAAAAACAAAATAGGGAGTCTACAAGACCCAACATGGAATTGTTTAAAGCTGGTTTATTGATTATAGCTGCCAGGGGTATCCAGAGTTATTATGGGCTAGACAATCTTGCCACAGGACCATATTTTGAAAAAAATAACGGGATGGCCCAGAAATATTGTGAAAGTTCTTAGTTATGGACCTCCTACACTACACCCTTACTTTAAAGCATCTCTTTCTTCTGAAGGTTCTTCCAAAATTTCATTACCTTTGGGGGTTGTTCTTCAGTCTGAGACAGACTCCAAAACACCTCATCCTGACTGGGACTCAGGGGTGTGACAGCGACATCAGATAGCAAACTGCCATGAGACACATCTCGACTCATTCGGAGGTTTTCATTCTGGAGAAGGAAAGCAAGTAGAGAAAAATGTTCTGATGATGACAACCCTATCATTCAATTTTTAAAAATAAAAACACACTCCTTAAGAAACTGCTGGTGGCACACTGTGGATTATAAACAGAGAGCCACGAGATACCAACTACAGCATCGCGGAGTCTATTTTGGTAAATCAAATGGCAGCCGCCAGAAGCACAGCTGTTGGCCTGGCCAAGAGACTTACATCGCAGGGAATCTGTCGGAAATGCTACTTGTGGCCCACTTCTTAGGTTTGTCAGATGAGGACGTAGAGCCAATCTCCTTGTCAACTCTTATATAAAACATTTCAATTCCCATTTTATAGTGGCCAACAGAAAGGGGGGGGGGAAGNATAGTGGCCAACAGAAAAGGGGGGGGGGAAGCTGACAGGGAGTGGAAGTGTGGCTCTGGTGGCTGTGGAGGAAACCTCTGCCATCCACACCGGCTGCTGGCGAACCACAACAAGGCTTAATAGAACTATTTGGAAGGAAAACAGCCACCTGCCCAATTACACACCAAAAACCTTCAACCGCAAATGCATCGGTTGACAGTATCACATCAGGGTTGGGGTCTCCACGATGTTGTTAATCAGCCCCATCAGAAAGAAGCGTAGGGCAGGAGTAACTGAAGAGATGGGGGGAAAATAATTCCATCTGTCTTACACCCGAGAAGAAGACCAAGTCTCGCTCGGGAACCCTACCGTAGATTGATGTCTTTTCCCAACCCTGTGTGATGACCCAGAGGGGGAATACAAAACAAACGCAGTCACAGAAAACAGGTGAAGCCCCTTTTATTCCTTCACTTTGCTTCCAAGCTCCGAATATTCTTGATGGAAGACCAAAAAAAAAAAAAAAAAAACCCTCCCACACAAAACAGTTACAAGAGAAGAAAAAAAAGCAACACAAACCAGGCCAATATAAGGGGGAGGACATCCACTGATAAAACACACTGGTAAGGATGCCAAACTCAGAGAGGAACCATAAGCTGCGAGATATTTCCAGGCTTTGTTTCAGCGTTCGCCATACGCAGGTCCATATACTCCTATTCAGTTGTCACAGCTGCAGCCCATGAAGAGGATGAAGGTTCTCTCCTCCAAGTAGAACACGTCTCTCCCTTATCCTCTCCACCCTGCGTGCCCTAGGATGGAGAGGGGATGGGCCTGACTGCCCAGCCAGCCTCTGCCCTTCCCCAGCCTCCTCCACAACCTCCGGAGCCACACTTCCACTCCCTGTTGGCTGTTCTTTCTCTCCCTCAGAGTCAGTCTCCACCAGGAGCTTGACACCCTGCTTGCCCCCATTGCAGTGAATTTGATTCACTGGGATTCTGCACATCACAGATCCCTGACAGAATTACGAGAGGAGAGCCTATGGCCACAGCCTTTCATTTGGCTTCTCCATCAGATTCTCGCCTGGCCAGAAGGATCCTGCACTTCTCAAGAGAGGTATTCTTTATTCACTGGCCGACATTTCTCTCCCCTGAGTTGCAACTGATTAAGGAGCCATAACATCCTTCTTATCTCCAAGGCTGTACACCTGCTCTTTCGAATGAAAAATGAAATAAAAGAAATAAGATGCCTTTATTTCACACGGCCTTTTGAGTTTGTTTTTCCCTTCCTGCAAACATTTGATTCAACTCCAAATCCAAAGGACGGGTTTAAACAGAAAGAAAGATCTCGTTGTAATTACAATCGTGGGACCCTATTATTTCCTTCTCCCTATTCCATTCCTGGGGAGTGGCAGAGCAGCCAGAAAATGTCAGCGACAAACTTGACAAGTCTGCGTTTTCAAAGCAGAATAAAGGATAGTTGTGGCATATTTGCAGATGGGGAAAAAAAATCAAGGCACAAGGCAGAACCTTTTGGGAAACCCATGGACAGAGCTCCTAATTTCCTCTTTCTATCTTTGCAAGGAAAAAATAAAATTAAAAGTGAGGATGTCGCATGATATCACATCATCCATTTGTCTCCCTCCACACCACTGGCAGTTGCTGTAAAATGGAGAAGGATGGAGGGAAGTATGAGAGAGAGAGAGACTCTCTCTCTCTCTCTCTCTCTCTCTCTCTCTCTCTCTCTCCAAAAACCTGAAAACAGTTGGCTGCAACGCAGAAACCAACACTCAACTGCAAATGCTTCCTTCGAGCTAAAGTCAACCATCTTCCTGGGAGACAGGAGACTACAAAATGGCAATTAAGACTTTGGCCACGGCATCTCCAGGAAATTTCATCTCCAGGATGAAGGCTGGTGAGCTTGGACTGCTGCTTGCAGATTTCAGAAGCAACCAAGAATTCTTTGCATTGGAGCCTAGGGTTCATCATGTGACCTCTTCAACAAGGGCCGACGCAACCACCAAGCACTCCATGCATGCTCACTCTCCTCCATGCTCCATGAAGTGCAGCTTGCATGCCTGAAGTTGCACCAATTATGCACCGCCAGATGTTTCCGGTGGAAACTCAACCACCTGTCTGAGGGATTTTGTGGAACCTGCAAGATTGATCCCTGAGTCAGTCCTTAAAAAACAGGCCTTTAATGTCATGGCAAATAACAATCTGAATGGACCCAAAGATATGTTTTTCACTGAACTTTCTTGCTTTTTTTTTTGAAGATGTTTCGCTTCTCATCCGAGAAGCTTCTTCAGCTCTGACCGGCTGGTGGGGATTGGAAGGATTTATATTCCTTGCAGACAGCTGGTCATTTGCATCCTTTTGGAGAGTCCTTGAGGCCAACAGTTCCAAGAAGGCTCCACACCCATTTGCACCACTCAGGTGATCCTGAGGACACAAATAAACCTCCAAGTGGCCTGAACAACCCTCTGAAAGAATGCAAACGACCAGCTGTCTGCAAGGAATACCAATCCTTCCATTCCCCACCATCCAGTCAGAGGTGAAGAAGTTTCTTGGATGAGAAGCGAAACGTCTTCAAAGAAAAAAAAAGAAAGAAATTCCAGTTGCTTCCTGAAAAAGCACCTTTGGGACAACAATGACCTGGAGGACTGAGAATCTCTACAGACTGTTAGCTATCCAATTTGGGATGAACACTCTTGGAATGGTGTGGGAATAGGAATGGATTTCCAGAGGAAGAGTTGCAGGCTACAGGAACCAGAAGCACCACTCAGTGACCCTGAAGACACAGATAAACCTCCAAGTGCCTCAACAACCCTTTAAAAGGATGCAAATTACCAGGTCTGTCTGCAAGGGATATCAATCCTTCCATTCCCCACCATCCAGTCAGAGCTGAAGAAGCTTCTTGGATGAGAAGCAAAATGTCTTCAGAGAAAAACCAGAAAGTTTAGTGGTCTCTTGTAAAAAAAAAAGCACCTTTGGGACAACCATGACCTGGAGAACTGAGAATCTCCATAGACAAATCTGAGCAGACTTGAAGTTGCTCAGAATCAGGTGTATCAATTTGGGAGGAACAACGTGGTATTGACAAACCCTGGAACATCTCAATCAAAGCCAGCCCTGTGGATGCTGCATTTGGACAGCTCTGTCTGTTGGGAGAGGGTGGCAAAAAGGGAAGAGATATGAAGCTGGCATTGCGGTGAAGGAGACAATTGATTAATAGGTCTGACAATTACCCAAGCAGGTGGAAAGGACAGGATGACACAATCTTGATGTTGGAAAGGAAGGAAACAGGTGACATGGCTTTTTAGGAGCCCCCAAAGATTGGATTAAGGGGGGGAAAAAAGGATTGTCCTATTACAATAGAGCTGTCTTAAGAAGTTGAGGAAGGGTAGCAAATAACATTCTCTACGTTTCCCTCCTGCAATTGTAGCCAATAATAATAACACACTCTAAATTGGCAGAGGAAATAAAACAGATCAGATCTGGAAAGAATTTGGAATCATGCTAGTAGTGGATTTAAGGATAGATCCTTCCTAAAAGAGAGCTTGGGGAAAAAAACCCCTACTTTTGCACCAGTAAACTTTGGAAAAAATGCACTACCTTTAATTCCAACAGGCTTGGTTAGTTATTGGTTAAGTTTCTGCATAGCCTTTTGATCAGGATGCAGCTACATGCTACACACAAGTGATTCCATTCTCATATGTGGGAATGCACCATTCAATCTATCTGCAGCCAATTATCTTTCCTTCCTTCCTCCCTCCCTTCCTCCTTTCCTTCCTTCCTTTCTTTCCCCCTCCCTCATAAAAATCCTTCTTTCTGTCGACATCATAATCTCCCTCCTTCCTCTCCCTTCTCCTTTGTCCTCCTTCTTTCCTTCCTCCCACCCTCGCTCATAAAAATCCTTCCTTCCATCTACATTATAATCCCTCTCTCCCCCCTTCCTTCTTTCTTTCTTTCCTTCCTTCCTTCCTTCCTTCCTTCCTTCCTTCCTTCCTTCCTTCCTTCCTTCCTTCCTTCCTTCCTCTCTCCCTCCCTCATAAAAATCCTTCCTTCCATCTACATTATAATCTCCCTCCCTCCCTCCCCCTTCCTTTCCTTCTTTCCTTCCTCCTCATCTCAATCAATGACTGGGCAGCTTACAACACTCTCTCTCTCCCTCTCTCTCTCTCTCTCTCTCTCTCACACACACACACACACACAAATTAAAAAATATCAAAAACCTTTAAATACAGTAAATAAAAATAGCATCTTAAATAAATAGGTCTAGCAGCCAGTCAACAATAAAGCCAGGAAAAGGGGGACCCTTGACATATTCAGTGCCCCAGGCATACGAACACAGGCAGGTTCTTCGAACCTCACACAAGACTAAACCTCTCTCCATGGAACCGGCCCCTGTTGTCCAAAAAGTTGGGGGCCGTTGGTGAGTGGTGGTATTCAATTTTTTTTACATGTGGGCGTGGCTTGGTGGGCGTGGCAGGGGAAGGTTACTGCAAAATCCCCATTCCCTCCCCATCCCACTAACCTGCTTTCCAGCTCCGTTCTCCTGTGCAGGGCAACCAAAGAAGACCCAGCCAATCAGCTGGGACTCAATGGGAGGCAGAGAAGAGATGAAGGTGGGGCCAGTCAGAAGTGGTATTTGCTGGATCTCCAAACGACTCAACATTTTTGCTACCAGTTCTGGAGAACCGGTGAGAACCGGCTGAATACCACCTCTGCCCTTGGTGTAGATCTTTCTCATAAAAGGGATGGTGAGAATGACCAGGCTATCTCCCCTGTCAGATCAAAATGAAGAGGATTTCCCACCTGGGCCACCGCCGCTCGTTGCAAAGCTGGCGTACACGGGCTGGAACTACTGCCAGAGCCCAGCCTTCCGTGAGGGTTGGTCTCCTGGCCGAGGGCAGCTGACCAGCTGAAGTCTGGCTGGACACCGTAGCTTTTCTGCAGCTTCTTTTCTGCCTGCAAAGAAACCAGCAGCAAGACGGAGTACTGTTATTCCACGGAGGATGTAACTCCATCCCAATTTATTTTCTCTTCACCCCAAGATCAGATACAGGCATACCTCCATGCATTTCTTGCTAGCCCTTTGCTCTTTTTTCTTTTCTTTTGCAAAGAAAAACTTAACTGAACCTCTTCTGTTCAACAGCAAGAGATACATAACTAAAAAGGTTATTTTTTTAAAAAAAAATCATCTCTTTGTATTGGAGAGTCTACGCTATTTTCCTTCGCGATGTATATGATGGATTGTTTTAATACCCACAGCCTCCTTGGTGTACTGATATTCAGTATCTCGCTGATCAGATTTTTACCTTAGAATGAGAATAGCAGAGTTGGAAGGGACCTTGGAGGTCTTCTAGTCCAACCCCCTGCCAAGGCAGGAAACCCTACACTACTCCAGACAGATGCAATAGGTTGTAGAAAAATTTTTGACGGTCACAACCTCGTAAATGTTGAAGACCTCCGTTCAACAAGGAGACTATAACTATTCTAACTGTCAAGAAATTTATCCTTAGTTCTTTCCAGGTTGCTTCTCTCCTTGATGAGTTTCTACCCATTGCTTCTTGTCCTGCCCTCTTTGGAAAAGAGCTTGACTTCCTCTTCTTTGTGGCAGCCCCTGAGATACTGGAACCCTGCTATGATGTCACCCATGATTTATCAGTTATAGCTTTTATGTTCCGTACAATGAGAGCTTATGCACTGAAGATAAATTCCTTGTATGTCCAATCACATTTGGCCAATAAAGAATTCTATTATGTTCTCTTCTGTTCTATATTATTCTAGTTTAATCTATTTCTATTCTTCATTCCAATAGCTATTCTATTCTATTCCATTCTATTCTATTCTATTCTATTCTATTCTGTTCTGTTCTGTTCCATTCCACTCCACTCTACTCTATTCTACTCTAGTCTGCTCTGCTCTACTCTACTCTTTATTCAACTCTACTCTACATTCTATTCTATATTCTATTCTATTCTCTATTCTGTTCTATCCTACTCTACATTCTATTCTGTTCTGTTCTGTTCTATTCTTTTCTATTCTATTCTATCATATTAGTTCCATTTAACAAGCTGAACCTGAGGCCCATAATATAAATTTATACACTTTTACATATTAATGGATAATTTTCAACGGAATCTTCTCCTCCATCATTTTCCTACGTACTATGCATGGGCAAATTTTTTTGGACATAATATTCTATTCTATTCTATTCTATTCTATTCTATTCTATTCTATTCTATTCTATTTTATTCCTTCTTTTCATCCAACTAAACACACCCAATTCCACCAACCATTTTTATATGTTTTAGCTTCCAGTCCCCTAATCCTCTTTGTTGCTCTTCTCTGTGCTCTTTCCAGAGTCTCAATGTCATTTTTTTTACATTGTGGCGAACAAAGTAGGATGCAGTTTGATCCTATATATGATATTCAGGAAAGTCCTCTCTTCTTTGGGGGCTTTCATTGAAATAGCTAACTCGGCATTGCTTTTTTTGGAGCTTATGGTGCAACAAATTTATTTATAGTTTTTATTGATAGCATAGTCAAATTCTTTGCAGCTTGATTTAAGCAGAAAAGAGAAATGATTGTGTGGGTTTTGGACAAGCACTTTGGATAGATTTTTTTCAAATTAATCCACTACGAGGAAAAAATAAAAAATAAAGTAAGCCTTCTCAAAAAATGCAGAATTCTACTTCTTTGGATAGGCATGTAATCAACGAATCTTCAACTTACAACAGTTCATTTAGTGACCATTTGAAGTTATGGTAGCAATGAAAAAGCGACATGACTGGGTTTTTTTTCACACTTACAACCTTGGTAGCTTCCCCATGATGACGTGATCGAATTTGGTGACTGGCTCATCCTTATGGCCATTGCTGCCTCCTAAGCTTACATCATCTCCAATGGGAAAGCTAGATTCACTTAACAACTGGATTACTAACGTATCAACTGTGGTGTGATTCACTTAACAACTGGGGCAAGAAAGGTTATCAAAATGATTGCAAAACTCAGTTAACAAGTTAACACCTCATGACAGAATTCTCCCATGTCATCCCTCTGCTAAACAATGAATTCCCATAACACTGTCAAACTATTTACAAAGACTGCATTACTATTCTTCTTCTCATCCTTCCTATTACCTGTTCTGACCCAAACCCTTTTCCAATAAAACCAACACAAACCAAAGGGAACAGAAACCTTTTAATGATTCTTACAAATCCTCGGTTAAAAGGCTGCTGCAAACTAATTAACTTGGATAAGCACAAGCCTTGCCAAAACTGTACAAGGCTGCCAAGAATAATAGATAAGAAATATTTCACAACACAAGAATCTTCAAATACAAACTCAGGATACTGGAATGTCCACGAGGCTGGAGTTTTAAAACGTCTTTGCCTTCTGCAAAGTATGTTCGCTGCACAGCTCCTTTTATCTTCTTGAAGGAGGGGCCATTGCCTTGCAGCCTTACTCTCGAATTGCCCATGCTATTGCAGCTGCTCTTTCCTATGAGCAATCCTGCACGCACGCGCACTTGGCACAGGCTCCTCGGGAACCTCCTCATCGCTGCTGCCAGCCCCCCACAATCTCTGAAGGCAGCAGTCCACTCCCTCATGGTCCTGGCCCCTCGTCTGAGTCCTCGCTCTCCTCAGCCGTCCTCACCTGCTGCTGGCTAACCACAACATTACCTATTATCTCCCCTCACTTGTGAGTAAAACTTTGTTGCTTGTATCTTTACAATTTATATTGGTTTTTTTTTAGTTTCCCAGTATGATTTTGACTGCTTATTTAGTATATCCTATAACTATCACTAAGTGTTGTATCTTATGATTCTTGAGGAATGCATTTTTTTATGTGCACTGAGAGCTTATGCATCAAAGACAAATTCCTTGTGTGGCTAAGCACACTTGGTTTAATGATTTTAGAGTTGGAAGGGACCTTGGAAGTCTTCTAGTCCAACCCCCTGCTTAGGCAGGAAACCCTACACAACTTCAGACAAATGGTTGTCCAATATCTTTTTAAAAACTTCCAGTGTTGGAACATTTACAATTTCTGGAGGCAAGTTGTTCCACTGATTAATTGTTCTAACTGTCAGGAAATTTCTCCTTAATTCTAAGTTGCTTCTCTCCTTGATGAGTTTCCATCCGTTGCTTCTTGTCCTGCCCTCAGGTGCTTTGCAGAATAGCTTGACTCCCTCTCCTTTGTGGCAGCCCCTGAGATACTGGAAGACTGCTATCATGTCATCCTTCTTTCCATCAAACTAGACATACCCACTTCCTGCAACTGTTCTTCATATGTTTTAGCCTCTTGGCCAATAAAGAATTCCATTCCATTCATTTCTAATTCTATTCATTTCTAGTTCTATC
The DNA here is from genome assembly GCA_004320025.1 of Laticauda laticaudata. Taxonomy (NCBI): domain Eukaryota; kingdom Metazoa; phylum Chordata; class Lepidosauria; order Squamata; family Elapidae; genus Laticauda; species Laticauda laticaudata. Next base: position 163,471 of record BHFT01016925.1, read on the forward strand.
CTATTCCTATTCCATTGCATTCCATTCTATTTTCCCAATTCCTAATTCAATTCTCTGCCTACAAGGCGATGAAGAATTCCATTCCACACCAACCTTTGAGGTTCAGTTTGACTCCAAGTTCAGCTGGTTTCTCTACCTGCAATTGAGAGATGGGGGTCACCTTGTTCTCTACCTCCATCAACACCTCTCTTGACTATGATCGTGATTAATCACTTATATCTTTTAGGTACACTGAGAGCTTTTGCGCTGAAGATAAATTCCTTGTGTACCCAATCACACTTGGCCAATAAAGAATTCTATTATCCTGCAGAAATTTGGAGCTCAATTGTGGTCATAAGTCAAAGACTACCTGTATACTCTGTGTGTGTGCGCGCGCGCTCACACACACACACAAACCAGGACAGATTAAAAACACAAGGCAGAAGCCTCAATGTCCGAAGGAACTGTCAGACCCAGTTTGTGTCCTGTGACTGCACCACACTTCCTATAGAGACTCACTGCCTACAGCTGCTAATGTCAAAACTTCACAATAACTACATCTGGATTAAAATTTAACCAGAAGGGCCTGGGCTGTATTCTACAATGCCGTTTATTCCCTCTACAAAAGAGGTCACTCAGGGAATGCAAGCCAGAGATGCAAATGGATATTGGAACTGACTTGTTGCCCCTTTCGGCATGCAAGTTCTCGCTCTTTTTTTTTTTTTTTTTTTTTT